>PVKA01033154.1:0-24673 GCA_004027165.1 Ctenomys sociabilis | reverse complement strand
TTTTTTTTTTTTTTGTAGAACTGGGGGTACTTGCCAGGGAAGTGCTTATTCCACTGAGCCATCTCCCTGGCCCCAAAACTAGGGCTTTTGCGCTGAGCTGCACTCCTAGTGCTTTTTTAATTTTGAGACAGGGTCTTCTTGCATTGCTAAGTTGTGTAGGCTAGGCTTGATCCTGTGACCCTCCTGCTTTGGACTACTAGATACTGGGATTATAGTCATGTGCCACTGTGCCAATTTCACATCCTAATCCTATCAGTTTTTAGCTTTGTGACTGGCTAAATTCCTGAAGAAAATCGTAGTTTCCCTATTTGTAAAACAGACATAACCATATATCTACTTTGTAAGGTTGCTGTGTAACTAGGAGCTAATAGATTATATACATAAAATACTTAGAACCCATCACATGGAAAGATTCAGTGTATTTCAGCTATTATTAACATCATCATTACCCTTAGCAATTCCTAGGCTCCAAAATCTCAAAGTCTTGGAGCCAGGGAGATGGCTCAGTGGAATAAGCACTTCCCTGGCAAGTGCAAGGGCCTGAGTTCAATCCCCAGTTCTGCCAAAAAAAAAAAAAAAAAAAAGATAAAATCTCAAAATCTTCTTTGACTATAACTCATCTCTGAGTTCTCTGTGGAATGCACCTATCCTTTATACTTGTTTGTATCCAGAGATAATATAGTATTTGTATGAAACAATTACTCACTGACTCAGACTGCCTTTCTTTTTTTGATTTAATCACTCATTTTGAAAATACATTTATCACCAACAGTGGTCGTCTGTGACAGACCATGAAATACATTGTATTTTGATATCTGGGTAAGACTTATAAATATTTCAAAGTAGTTCATACTGCAGATATAATTATGAAGTGAAACAGTGAACTGGGATAGACACAGAAAAAGAAAATGATGAAAATTCAGAAAGGGTGTATTTAGGGCTTGTACTTCTGACTCAGTGGTGGTCCCTCCAGCTGCAACAACCTCATTCATGAATATAGTTTCCACCAAAGGGACAAGACTGTGGACCTGTGAAGAGAGGTCCCAATGCTGTTGAGACAGAAAGGCCATCTCTTTATGGGTAAAACAAGGGGGCTGCTCATGTTTCTCGCCTGGGCATAGCCCTATGAAGAATAGGAATTACCTACATCTTGAGTCCTTAGCAGACAAAGACCAAGACTCCAGGTCTCCCCAGAGGACTGGACCACTTGAAATGTTATTATCAATGGGGAGGAAACTGCAAGGTAGAGGAGCTTAAACTGGCAGCGACGACCCTCCTCCATCCTTCCATGGACAGCTGAAGGCCCTTCCCAAGCCCGCACTGCTGAAAAGACACCAGGGCTGCTTTATCCCCAACCCTTCAGTACCATGCTGCAGTTGATGTGGAACTTCTTTTTATAAAAGACAAAGTAATTTAGGAGAGCCAGAAGGTTGGAGATTAGCCCTGGAGGCAGAGCTGAGGCTGGAGTAAGATGGAACGAAAGACTGTCTGTGTTTCTCACAGCATCAATAGCCAAAACCACTTTTCATTTCATATCTGCAAACTAAGCAAGAGCAGAATTGCCAGAGAGAAAAATAAACGATTCTGTTGAACTATTTTGCCACATACTCATAGATAAAGCATTGATGCAGAAACAAGAACAATGCAAAAGTAAGTGTTCAGTCTGCTTCTGATCCTCTCACCACAGCTGGGGTGTGGTGGTGGTGGTGGGGGCTGCTGTGCACTGGGGGCTAGACATGGGATCAGTTTCCTGGGAGGGCATCCAGGGTTTTGGAACTTCCTTGGTTGAGTAGGGAGTCTGCCACTTTTGTGGTACTTTGAAATAGTGAGAAGCTGGTCAAGCTGCAGAGATGAGCTCTGGATCATGGAGACCCCCTGGTGACTAAGTTGGAAACCCTGACAGCTCAACATACCCAGGGAGTTAAACATATGAAGCACAACTACATGGAAAACATTTTCATAAGCGGGTCCTTCAGTCCCATGGAAACCAAACCCAACACTCTATAGATAAAAAGGGAAGGAGGGCCTTTGTTATGTCGCTTCTCCACTTCCCTGCAACTGGGCTCCAGCTTGTCAAGAGGAAGACCAAATTAGGCTGTTTCTCTACCCCTTTAAAGTGGAAATAAGTAAACATCCATTCATAGTGATTTCTGTCAGACATGTGGGCAAGAGAGACAAAAGGAGTTCCCCTGTGACCTGTGTCCTCTGAGGTAATCTCTTGCTAAGGCGGATACCAAACAGGGACTGGAAAACACAATGGGGGGAGGCAGAACTATCATGGGACCAATATTCAAAGTCTTAGCCAGGAGAACAGGAAGGATTTTATCACATCTGAATGTCTGAGGTTCAGAAATGTGCTAACCAGTTCCGCCAAGAAAAAAAAAGAAAAATGAAAAAAAGAAATGTGCTAAAACTAAGTGAGACCCTGTCTCCCAAAGAAAAATAATAATGGGCTGAGGATGTAGCTCAATAGTGGAGCACTTTTGGCTTTGATTCCTAATGCTCTATATTGAGTACAGAAGGGCATTTTACAAACCTAATTTTTACCAATGATACAGGGAAGTAAAACTCCCAACCTGACCTGCATGAGTTTGTGTTCTCTAAAACTGAAGAATGAATTTCAGGAACAAACGGAGGTTGAGGGTAAAACTTTATTGGAAAGAAAAGCTTTGAGAGGACCAGAAGCGGGGCCCGAGCGGGTTGCCCAGGAAGCTGCGTCTTTCTGGGTATTTTTATAGGGCAAAACCATGTGGGGCTAAGGCAGAGAAGGGGTTTTGCTTAGGTGGATGTGGGGTGGGACAAACCATTGTCAACCAATGAGATTACAAGCATCAAGTTGATCAGGCCCAGGACCAAAAGGGGAAATGAATCACGAGTCATGTAGTAAGCCGGCATGAATTCGAATTCAGAACAGGTCTCTTCCCCTTGGGGTTGGGCTAGTGACTCACTGGGGTCTTTTCAGGTGTTCGCTACCTATTTAGAATATTAATCCCAGGTGCTACTCTTTTAGCATTTGTTTGGCCTTTTGGTCTGGTTCACAGCAGGAACCTCCCTCACTCCCAGAATTACAGACATCTTGTCTCCCTATTATCTCTTTTGAGAGCCTGACCCTATCTCACTGTCTATAATTTTTCTAGTTAACTGAGCTGCCTATAACGAACACCATTTACACATGAGCGTATATAACTATATACAATAAAGTTTCTGGTTAAGCTGTGATTAATCTTGACCTAACTTGTTATTATGATAGTATGTCTTCTACTCCATTTCATTAAAAAAAATGGCCGAGATGGCCACAGCACTGAACTGACTCAGGACCCCAGCAGGACACAGTGCCCAGGCTAAGAAACACTGGCAGAGACTGCGGTATGAAGACAGAGGGCAGGAAGAGTGGGAAGGGACCCTTGGGCTTTACTTCAGAGTTCAAAAGCTACTCTACCTGAGGGTTTATTAGGCTCTTGCTTTGCTCTTGTCCTGAAAGATCAAGAAACCGGGCAGGCAGCGCTGCCCAGTGACACAGAGATTGCACACATGTTAACCCCCTAATGCTAGAAGGCAGTCATGGTGGCTGCTCCCCAGGTGAAACCATAGTGCAGTGAGAAGAACTGCAGCCCTCTCTCCCCAGGGCACAGTGAGCAAAGGATATCACTGGAGTTCCAGCAGCTTGCAGCAGCTAGGTGAGGAAGTGCCTGTAATTCTGGCTCCTGCATATTACCACTAGCAGCTGCCTTTTGCCAATAGTGCCCCAGCCCTATGTGCCTGTTGATAAGGATGAACTAACTCAGCCCTGCTTCCAACAAGTGGATAAGGGCCTGGCTCACCCTTGACACTGGGGAGCCACTGAAGAAACAAAAATACTTTAATTGAAAAAATACCACACTAAAATATATATATCTTCAGCATTCCTGATCATTTCCCTTGTAGTATGTATGGGCTATGCCACACTGGAGAAACCCTGTGGGCCATCTCAGCTCACAAGGGCAGACATAGGCACTCCCTCCCTCCAGCTCTAGAGGGCTCTATGGCTTTGTTAAAACCCAATTGGCTCATTTGATTATAGGCAAAAGCTTATTTATATTCAGACTTCCTTTAGTTTTTCCCAGCATTTTAATGGTTAACTTAAAATTAAAGAGAGCTTGAAAGAGAGCTTGATAGTAGTATGGCTGAAGAAGAGAATCTTCACTACTAGCTGTCAGTACCTCATGCTTCTAGTTTTTGCTCCGCTACTGACAAACTATTAAACTTCTGTAAGCTTACAATCACTGTCTTTAAAATGAAGGATCTGCTAAGGCTTACTTGGCTATAAAATCCTACTATTTTGGTTATGCCCCCTTCAGACTCCTCACCCAAGGGTTGATTTGTGGGACGGAGTGTGCCTCCTTTCAAATTCAAAATGCTGGGCTCTGGAGTGATCATTCTATTAAAAAAAATTATACTCTTAGAGACACTGACTGACTAGGTCAATTAACACAAACACTTAGGTCAGTCAGCTTTGGAACAAGAAGAACAAATTCTTGTTAATGACACGGTAATGGCTATATAAAAGATTCTATTGATGGCTATGTGAAGGTTATGTATTGCTCTGAATATTTTACACTGTATGTTGAATTTTATGATGATTAAGCCTTAGAACTCAGTGTGTGTGCTTTTCTTTCTCTATCAGGCAGTGGGAGCTAAAGGAAAGGAAGGCACATCTGTCTGGGCTAAAAGTAAGCAGCCCAATGGTATGTAGTCTAGCAAACAAGTGGTCAGGCCTTAGCAGAAGAAATAAAACATGGAGAAACAAAAAAGCAATCTGAAGAATCAGCCACTGGTGCTTCCTTCAAGTCCACTGTGTTGTTCCTGCTGCACCAGACATGGAGGGAGGGACACAAGAGGCATGAAACAGGACAGGCTTCTGTCTGCTTAGGATGCTCACTTTGGGCATCCCTTCCTCCACTCTCCCAGGACTTGTCTACTCTGGGGTAGGCAGCCAGTCGGAAGGTAAAGATTCACTGATTTTTGAAAAAAGAAAGATTCTGTGCTCATGCAGCTCAATTACCAGCCAGAAAAGATTATTTTCCTTTGCTATTGTATGAGGTATGTTACTGGTGATTGAATTCGCCATTTGGCCTATAGGCTGTCGTGTGTGAACCTGTGATAGATAAGTGGATTATGCGAGGCAGATGCATGCCTGTCTGGAAGACTGCAGGCGAATGTAGTAGATGAGTCAGTCATGGGGCTCACTATGCCACAACGCTTCCTCAGGCAGCTGTATTTTCTAGCATATGACCCTGAGCTCTTTTCTCCCTTCTCCATAGCTGGGAAAAGGAAATAGGTACAGAAGGTGGGTAATGGGAAGGAGATATCTTTGCATCAGATTAAAGGGAAGCTGATCTGTATCAGGCTGATAGTAAGATCTAAGCTTGGCCTGAACAGAACTAGTAGGTACCAAGTAAGGCACTACAGCTCTCTTTTTGGAACTGCAATACATAGGGTATGCTATATAGGCCCATTTGTGAGCCAGAAGAGGGAGGCAATAAGCCAAGAGGGCAATACTGCATTAACACTGGCACTTCCCTGGGCAATCTCATATTAAGAATCTCTTTCTCAGGCCTAGGATCCAGGATCCGTGAGACCTGATCCTAACTATAACCCTGTTACATTTTCATGGATGGTTCCAAAAGTCTACTCTTTCCTCTCATTGCCACCATAAGCCAGTCTGTAAGAATCTTGCATCTTCAAATGAAATAAAACTCAGAATAAAACAGAAATTGCTTCTGAAGGTGGGCACTGTACCATATTCAGATTTCATTCTTTCCTAAATCCAAAAACTGGCACACAGTGACACCATAGGTCCTTGATAAATGTTGAATAAATGAACATTACTGAAAAAAAATACTTTGGAAAAGTTATAAACGCACAGAGAAAGAAATGGCTAATGCACCGTCAGAGTTGCAGACCCTAAGCGGGTCTACGAGGGCTCTGTCTGGAGGACAAGTGGTTCTATGCAAACACCAAGAGAAGAGCCAACAGAATCCTTAATCCACACGTACCCCACTCTCCTAGGGTTACTTAACACTTCAGAGATGACAAACATGGCACAGCCACACCTATGTGGCATGCAGGTGGCTCCTGGCACATTTGGAGTGTGTGGTTTAATCCAGAGATGAAGCACTCAGCAGCACCTGAGAAGCCTGGGGGTGTGGCACAACACAGCCATTTACCCTCCAGTACAACTAAGGAGGAAAAGGAGTCCCACGTATGACCTGTGATCAGCACTGGGAAGCCGTGTGGCCACATGGAAATGCAGGAACTGGAGCACACTTGAAGACAGCAGGAAAAACTGACTCAGGGGCGGTAGGCCTGCCTTTAAAAAAAAGATAAAAGGCACTAAATCTGTACAGCTTGGCTAAGTGTGACTAAGAGGGTGACACGATAACAATCTGCAAATATTTGAAAGGTGTAAACACAAGAAAGGAGGGAAAATGCTCAGCTTGAAAGCAGGGGTGTAATTATTAGGGGAAAGAAAATCTGGACAAAATATTGAACAATTCAGAATAGCAATGACTACTGGGTTATAAATAAATTTCCCAATGGCAATGAAGACACTTGCTCAATCCTAAAGGTGGTCAGTCTCTGTGTCCACGCCTCTGCCTCTAGTGGAAGCATCCTACGGGGGTGAATTATGAGTTGATCTCTTTAATAAACTGAAATCTAAATGCTTTGGCTTTTAATACTGTTCCCTAAAATCTGAACATTATTTCTGTTGATCAAACCATAGAGGAGAGAAAAGTGGTTCTGGTGGGACTCTGGGAACAAAAACAGGCTTTATCTGCTAGCAACATGCCTAGCTGACAGAGAAGTGGGGCTGAGTGCAGACATAGAAGAACAGATAGCTGAGACAGGAACAAGAAAGAGGCTGTCTCATGTACTGAGCCACCTCAGTCCTCAGTCTCTAAGACCCTACGCAGGAAGTCTGGCAGAGGCAAAACTACGGATACCTCTTTTCTATCTCCAGTCCCCTGAGTAATTGTCAAGGACAAGGCAAGGCACAGAAAGACACCAAAATAAGCATCCTGTCACACTGACTGCACTCCAGTACCTCTGTCTGAGTTTCTGCTGCTGCAGCTACTCAATTTATAATCCACAGGCTCCAGCAGAGTTTTTACCCCCAGATTCAATTAGTTCCATGTTTGTACTTTCCCACCACCTTTCTACCCATCAATGAACAAAAGTAAAACATGGCTCATTACACATAGAAAGTATGACACTTAAACTGTAAGTAGGCCAAGAAAAGCTGTGCTTTTACAGTCTGCCTAGGATGATTTAAAAATTTGTTGATGCTAATGATACAGAGATAGCCATTCCCTCCTAAGCATCAAAACCAAAAACTCAAACCTCAATATGAGGAATCTTGTTTAATTTTAAGGAATGTGGCTGTCACTTCAACATACACGCAAAGCCTAACCAGGCTGCAGTGATAGCTCAGCAGCCTAAGCATCTGCCTGGCAAATACAAGGACCCGGGTCTGACCCCTAGGACTATATGCCATGCCAGCCCCAAAACCCAGGGTGCACCAGGGGGTGTTCCTGAAACTGGGCATGGTGGCAGATGCCTGTAATCTCAGTGCTGGGAAGGCTAAGACAGGCGGATCACTAGGAGTCTGAATTGTGCAGTGGGACCCTGTATCAAAAAATAAAAATAAAAAAATAAATGTGAATCAACCTATGTCCTTGGTTCTCAGATTCGACAAATTTCACGCACCTACATCTTGCTCTTTGTGTCTGCTCATAAATGGCGAAACAATCTGAAGGTCTTAAGTTGCAAATCCTCTCAGTGCTGTTAACTGCTGGGAACTACAGGCCATCTCACTAAATACCTGCATGTTCATGTTCCAAATATGGCCCTCAGAGAAAGGTAAACGGTAGATAAGTTGATTGTTAATAGTTAGTTCTACATGGTCCCAGGCCTCAATTTACACCAAAATCCAGAAATAAAGTAAGGATTTTGCATTACCTTAAATTCTTTATTCTCTTCCTTCTTCTCTAAACCTCCACTTTGTTACCTCGAGGGAGGCACCATCTTGTGGGCCAATTTTGGAACATGCCACTGCTAAAGCTTTTTCAATGATCAGAATAAAGGGATAAAAGATGAATGAATGAATCCTAATTAAAGGGATCAAACATCTCAGGTAATTGTAGTCAAGGGAGCCAGAATTGGGCAGAAGCTAAGAATGAAGCTGTTTTTAGTTCATAGTTTTTAAGGATAGATTTTTACTAGGTTGTTCTGATTTTGTGATGTTTGATGCATCTGGTGAAAGATGAGAAACTGAAGTTAATTGGGTACAGGAACAATAAGACCAAGTCTTTACAATGCAGTGGGAATTGCAGTTCGCTTTGAAGAAAGGAAAGGGGTCAGAAGGGAGGCATCTACAGAAAGGAAGTAGACACTTGGCTGTTAAGTATGTTTTAAGTTTCTCTGATTCAAGTCATAATAGATGTTGCTGGCTTGTTAAGAGATCTTCATTGTGTAGTTATCCAAGGTAAGGTATATACCAGTTCTCTCTTCATTTCCAGGACCTGGCACACATTAGATGCTCAATTGTTTGCAACATGAATACCAGAGAGGCAGATACTTGGCAGAAATAAGTACAACAGTCTCTGTTTCTGAGTTCTGCATGCCTAAGTATTTTCCAGGACTTCAGGATGGTTTAGAGCACTTGGATCTATCTATCTATCTATCTATCTATCTATCTATCTATCTATCTATCTATCTATCTATCTATCTATCTATCTATCTATCGTCCGTCCCTTCCCTCCTTCCTTCCCTCCCTCCCTTCCTCCTTCCCTCCTTCCTTCCTTCCGTCCTTCCTACCTACCTATCCACCCACCTTATATTTTTTGACACAATGTCTCACTATGCAGTTGAGGCTGCCCTTGAACTATGTAGTCCAGGCTGGCCTCAAACTCACAGCAATCATCCTGCTTCAGCCTCTTGAGTGCTATGATAACAGGGATCCCTTGTGTTAATTTGATTTTGGTGTAGACAGGCAGTGTAGAGAACTGGCTTCACCAAACTTGATTTACAGTTAGCTTTAGATACAGAAGAATCATTCCCCAAGAGATAAAAGCCTTTTTCAGATGGCTTAGCAGATAACAATCGGATGGCATCAGAATAACCTTTTATAATTCTCTCACCACAGAGCAAGATCTAAAAACAATGGTTTTTAGAGAGAAAAAACTCTCACTGATTAACAAAGCCTTTCCCTTCCAATTGCATCCCAAGAAGAGACCAGGCTGTCTCTAAGGTGTGCTCAGGAAGGGGACCAGAAGTGGCAGCTGCCAGCTGCCCAGTACACATGCCCGTTTTGGGGGTTTGTTGCTGCTGCATCTGCAACAGTGTCACTATCAACGGGGAGCACAATATAACAGTTGGGCATAGGAAAGACTGGTGCCTTCCAAATACTGCTTCACGTGAGTTTCTCTTCATTATCTATATCAAACAAGAACTTCATATGTTGATTAATAAACAGAAAACAAAGAAGTTGAGGTAAAAAACTAGGACCACAATGGTGCTTCCAATGACAAGGAGACTTCTACAGGGCTCTGGCTTTTATGTAAGAACAGAGCTCTGTGGAGACGGTTCCTAACAAGCACAAATCTTGAGTCTGAGTAAGGAGGGGGAGTTGGTTTCTATGAGAACCTCAACTTCGCTTTTTCTGACTTATTTTAAACATGGAATTTTATCTTTGAATAAAACAGAACTTAGAACCCCCCCCCCTTCATTTCTGGCACCAAAGGGTTCCAAATCTTGGTCTTTTTTATTCCATATTAATGGATACAGAGAGGAACTTGAATCTACTATCTAGGCTCCTAGAGATATCAGCTTCAGCAGGGAGAAAGCCACAGGAAATACTCACGTGGATCTTGTAAGTACAAGCTTCCAGAAGGTATTCTGGCACACACCTGGCAGCCAAATGTAAAAGCTACTTACTTACATAAATTTAGAGTGACTTTTCTAAACCAAGCTGTGTTGTGTTATTTGAACAAAATGGTTCTGAGACGTGTTGAGTGTACTTCCAAACTACTGCCTTTCTTGAGCTTTCACTCAAAGAAAATTGCTTTGGGCTCCTTCTTCTCAGGCAAGTACATTCCAAATGTCTAGAAATTAGTATATTCAGCTAGTGGAGCAGGGGATAGAAAATACCAGCTAGTGCTAGGAATACTAAGACACAAGAACCAAAAGAATGAATAAAAAATATGAAAGCTGAGAAACTTAGTGCCATTTATTGTACTGATTTTACTTCAAAGAAAAGGAGGTAAAAGGGAGAGGAAGAGGAAAAGGAAAGGAGTTCTGAAGAAGCAAGTTCTTCAAGAGCACAGGCCATCCTGTCTCTGTACGCAGTATGAATTCTGAGTTGTGATGAAGAATGGCACATTCACCTCCACACACTGAAGCTGGGGCCTGCAAAAGACAACCTCCTGAAGACTAAGTACCCTTACTTTCTGTCTGTGTGCAACCCACAAGCTAGGAAAGACTTACATTTTTGAAGTTTTTTTTTTTAAATGATCAGAATAACATGGTTTGAAACATGAAAACTGTATGAGATTCAAATTTCAGTGTCTATGGATAGAGGCTTATTGGAAGATAGCCATACTCACTTTTCTGTGGCTACTTTCATAGGCAGAGCTGACAGTCATGTCTAAGAGTATAAGGCCATAAAGCCTATATGTTTTAGTGTCTGGCCTTGAACCGAAAAAGTTTGTGGTTGTGAGATAGCTTATAAACAAACAAACAAACAAACAAATAAATAAACTAGCGAGATAGCTCAGCAGACTAAAGTGCCTGCTTAGGCAAGCATAGGACTGAGGTTTGGCCCCCAGCACCACATGCTGTGCCAGCCCTTCCCCCAGGGCAGGCTGAGCTAGCCAGAGTCCAGGCCTAGAGGCAAATGCCTGTGATCCCAGCACCAGGGTGGCTGATAGCAGGAGGATCCCTAAGTCTGAGCTGCATGCATAGTGAGACGCTGCAATAATCAAATACATTAAAAAAAAAAAAAAACCTACCTAAATATATATGCCTAAGATACCTTAATACTAATAAAAATACTCAGAAAGTCTGGCCTGGTAATTTACAAGGCAAAGGAACACTGATTCAGGCACCCTCTCCCCTTTCCTGGACCCTGTACTATGCTGACTTCTTTCCCCAAGTTGTGACTGTCCACATTTATTCTCCCTCACTTGCCAGATACTCAATTTTGCAAACCAAATAACCCCTTGCCCAAGAAGTGTGAACTTAGAAAGAGCAAGTACTGCTATTACTCTATCACGGCTACTTCTTCCACTTCCTGACAATACCTCCTGCTACTTCTGATGTATAAGAATGCCTTGTTCCTAGGCTTTATTCCAGACTGCTTTTCTAGTCATGAAGCTTGAAGTTCTACTAAACAAACAGTAACAATGCAGCAGTCAACACCATTGTTCTAACACTCTGGGCTTACTGATTTATCTCCTGCTGGTGCTCTCTGTCATGTCCTGGGGCCCTTCTTTTTCATCCTCAGACCTAAGCAGGTTCATCCCTTCTCAGTTTCTCCATCATGAGGATCATAAAGAACCCACAGACATGTAGCCCTGAATTACTCTTTAAGCTGGGCCTCATCTCTAAATGTCCTCTTGCTTGATGTCCTCTCAAGTCAAATTCACTTCTTCCTCCTAAGTTTCCTTATCCTCTCCCTGAACTCCTTCTGGCCTCAGCACTATCATTTTACCAGCAAAACCTCACTCCTTTTTAATCTTTTTCTACTCCACCTGCATAAACCTATAACTACTGTGTCCTAATAGTTCCCCTCACTTCATCTCCAGTCGTTTCTTTCAATCTTCAACTTAACTGCTTGTTCAGACTCTTGTCACATCTGGCCATATATTTTGCAATCTCCCTGCTTGCCCTCCATTTGCTCCCATACGAATTCTACATACACACAGTTACCAGAATAATCTTCCTAAAGCACATGTTCTTCTTAAAACCCTTGAGTGCTTTCCTATACTTTACCAAATAAAATTGAAATTCAACAATCTGACATTCTCAGCTCTCTGAGATCTGGCCAAATTCCTTGGGATCACATAAAGCATCCATTACCCATCTGACAGCCCTTCAAATACTTGATGATACAACATCTATTTCTTGTCACCCTCATATCTTATTTTCTCTGGGCTAACCAGTCCTCACAAGACAAGGTTTTGATTTCCCACTATTGGACTCTTTTACTCTTTAAGCTTACATAATATAAAGGGAGTCTTCGAGCTGGAGATACTTTTCTAGTTGACCTAATTACAAAGGTCCAGAGTGCTGTGCATTGTGCAGAGGGGCAACTTACTTCTGTAGTCTGAAGTGCCAACTTTGGGAGCTTAGGCAGGCAGATGTGCTGCTTTGTGGGGGAGAACCAGGGCAGGCTGGTAAGATTCTTGCCTTGAGGCCACACAGCCAGATTCTTCCTCCAAGGAAGAAGATGAGGCCAGAGAGCTGCTCCATTAGTGCTGGAGGAAGCCCTGGGCTGAAGGAAAGGGAAGCCCTCCAGGGACACTGGGCCAAGTGGCTCCTGTCCTGTTGGGAGGCTTCCTGCATCTGTGGCCCCCATTCTGGGCTATTTCCATTCTCTGTGCTTAGCAGCAGCCCCAGGAGCTGAGGAGACCCTGCTGGTACTGTGACAAGCAGTCTATTCATTTCCTTCTCTCATTTGCTGGCTCTTGGGGATACAAAGAACAGCAAATCCAAACCACTGCCTAGAATCCACTTTGCAGAATTCAAGGAAAGACTGTTCTACTGAAGTGATTATTTCCCCTGTTTGGGAGACCTGAGGGAGAGAAAGCCTCTGCATCCTTTACTGTCTGCAGATGCAGTATTGCAGCAAGGACTCTTCAGTTGCCACTGTGTCAGTGCACAGGCAAGACACAAGGTACAGTTATCAAGGGCTATTAGCTACTGTCATCATGTGCTAACAGGGCACTGAGAAACCTAGATTTGAACTGTGACACTGGATACAAGCTTCCACTAGAAAGAGGGGGAAGGGCAGACACAGAAAACCAGGTAGGCAGCAGCCTGGCTTTTCTGGTTTTCCAGCAAGGTTATTAGAGCCATTAGGTTGTGTCTGCCCTTTAGCAGAGTGTCAGCTCCTGAAGGGCAGCGAGGGTGGGAGCCTGGCAAAACCAAGAGTCCCACCCAGTAATGGCAGGTAGGTGAGGAAGTGCTCAGAGTCCTTAGGAGGTTGGGAGAAGCTCTCAACTGAGCGCATGCCCTGACGGTAATGCTCAGTGTGTACAGAAGCCAAATGTGTGTGTGTGTACAAGACAGCAAGTACAAGCCTTATCCAAGGAGACAGAGCAAAGTGGAGGGCGAAGGGAAGAGGGAATGAGAGGAGGAGAATCTCTTAGGCCTGTAATCACACACAGGAGCCTAAGTTGGGAGGGCAGTATCACATACACCCCAGGCTCTTGGGTGGTGACTACCAGTGTCAGGAGCTACAAACATGTGGCACTAGGATCTGGAGTGGAGTGGGACAGCAACAACCCAAATGGATCTTCCAGCTGTGCTTACGGAAGAGTCTAGTCCTGGGAAAGAACAGGAGCCACCCCTTTTGAGCAAGGGTTCTGGAGGTGTGCACCCTGACTTGCTGCTCCCAGAGTCCCAGGGCGGGTACCTGATCTCCTTTATCAACCTTCATGCTTGTGTAGATGCTGGCCTTATGTTCTTGTTCCATAGTACTGTTCTTGTAGGCCATTCCTGTTCAGTGTCACAAGCAGGAAGAAACTATGTCACCTAAAGCTCTTTTGAGTACAACAGTTACTAGTTCCTGTGAGATGCAGAGGGGATTTCATCTCTCTCTGAAACACACACACACACACACACACACACACACACACACCCCTACATCCCTACATATATACAAGCAATGCTTGCTGTGTGCACCCCTATCCACACCTCCCTACTATGACAATGCTGGTGTATATGCAAGAGGTTTACAATGAAGTCCCTAAATTATAAACAAAAAATGTCAGACTGCATGTCCTTGCAGGAATTTTGTGGAAATCTGAGAAGCTATGTGCTTTTGGCTGTGTATTTGATATAATGATATATTTTTGTTCCCATAGGTTTTGTTATTAAAGTAATTATATATCCTCTAAAAATATAAAAGCAAAATTAGAGTGGCCAGTCCTGGATAGAGGTCTTTCTTTCTAGCTTCTGCCCTCTGAAATCTATCAAAGTCTGGATATGCTGAAGCCCAGATGGATCACTCCAGTTCAGAAGTCAATTCGATCTCTAGACAATAGAAATGCTTGGGCTGCACACCTGTGGGCTGGGGAGATATGGGAGATGGCCACTTCCATCACAGCCGCCCTTCTAGGAGACACCAGCTCCTGAATGGCAAAGAGGACAGCTGTCAGTAAGCGGGCAGGAAGCAGTGAGGCAGACTTCACAGCACAACAGAGATGAGAAAAACAAAAAGAAGAGAAGTGTTTAGGGCTGTTGCCCCTAAAGCCACTAAGCTGGAAAGGCCTCTGTCCTATAATTCATGCAGCCTTAGCACACAGCTGCTCTTGATGGAGTCCAGAGAAGAGGTCAATGTTTTGGAGGGGTCTCCAGCCAGCCTGGAATTTCTAGAAGCTTACTCACTAAGGGGTCAGCATTTCAGGACTCTACAGCATGTAGGCTCACGTCTCTCACTGAAAGCCTGCTCACTTCTGCAGAAAGTGAGAGAGGCATCAAATTGCTCTTCGGGGTCATCCAGGGCATTACCACAGAAGACAACCCCAATCTTCCTGGCATCCGTGGTGCAGGCAGGATGGAGGAAAATGTGAGAGTCTTAAGGTACTAAGTCTAATCCCAGCCACTGAAATTACCTTGTGTGGACAGAGAGCTGGCATTTATAACTTGCTGGGGGCCCTAACATTTTTATTTCCCTTTTACCAATGTTCTGGCTGAGATGCCGTAACATATTAATCTTTGTAGATGAGTGATGCGGTTTAAAATACTGCAGGGTTTGGCTGCCATTCCCTCCCCTGGGGTCTCAAAATAACTCCACACAAATCATTTTTGCTAAATACTCACTCAGGCAGCATTTCCCTGCCAGAACACACACATCTTATATAAGGGAAGGAGCCACCTCGCCTGCTGGAAGACAGCAAGTTCTGAGAGATGGTTCTGTTGCTCCTGAGACTCTGCAGAGATGGATTTCAACTTGCTCCTGTCCCTGCCAAAAGGCAGGCAGATAGCCTCGTGGATGAGCACAGTGTCTTCAGCAAGACAGTGCCCAAGGAGGTTCCAGTGGTTTATCAGGGAAGGTCACCCAATACAGGGCTGCCTTAGAGACAAAAGCAACTAGGATATTTAATGATTTCTCACTATGTGGAAGGTACACCCCAGCTAGGTTTCAGCCAGCAAAGAGAAAAATATGTTCTCTCATACAAATTTAACAGCTCCTTGTAGAAGACAGGCATATATCTATACACAGGAGGAAAACCCAAGGAATACATTCAGGAAAAAGGGCAGTGAATGGGGCTGGCTGGGTAGCAGACAGCTGTGCTCCAAGATCCCCCACTGGCAGCATCAAGGCTCTACTTCAGGAGCTGAAGGAGGCAGTTCAGACCCCAGGCTCTGGCATATACCCTACCTTCAGCTGACTTCTTTGTTAACCCTTTCTCCCAGGGGTCTCCTACCATTACTGCTCCACCCTTTTTCCTGAAGACTTGGGAGTTTTTCAGTGGTTTGTTCTTGCCTGCTTTTCACTCCTAAATCTGTTTCACAGCAATCACAGTCACTCCCTGGGCTTCCTAGTCTGTTATCAGCTGATGCCTCTCAAAGGTTTAATCTTTATTTCTGACCTTTCTATTGAATTCACCTATACCTGCAAATGTGCACAGGCATCTAACATCAAAGGTGTCTAAATTGATCTTATCAAACCTTTTACTATGTACAAGCCAGAAAACTGACCTCTCTTTTTCTCACCCTCTATTACCAAGTAACAAACAAAGTTCTGTGCATTCAAAGACTCCAATTAAGTCACTCCACTATGCAGCCTAACCTAAGTCAGCCTGCCACATCTTCAACCAGGTCATGGCAACCAACACCTACCTTCTTAGCTCAGTCTGGGCCCTCTCGACCTAGGCTCCACAGCACCTCTTTATAGCCCAGGACCATTTAAAATAATGTAAGAGAGCCTTCTGCTATAGCTAATATTATGTAGTAACAGAAATCAATTTCACAGTCACAGTCTCAACTCATCTATGACATACAATCTAAATAGCTGACACAAGGCTCTTCCATACCTGAAGATTTGACTTCTCAAACCCACCTTTACCCACTTCCTTCTGCAGCAGCGATGCCAGCTGTATGAAACAATTTGCTTTTGTGAATAATGGTGCTTTCATAGCTCTCTTTCTTTGATCTTTTCTTTCTTCATCTATTTGGCATTTACTAGGGAGAAAGTCTACAGTGTTTTCTAGGTGTGGCATAAACCTGTAATTCCAGCACTCCAGGAAGCTGAAGCAGGAATACCATATGCTGCAGAACAAGAGGAACAACTTGGAGATTAGCAAGACTATATATCTCTAAAACAAAACAAAACAGAGCACAAGACAAAACCAAACCAAATCAAAATCAAAAAAACAAAAGCAAGACTAAAAAGGTGGTTTGACCAGAACCACTGTCTTCCAGTAATTTGTCAAAATGACTAACACAAAGGACAACAGGAGGGGAAACTGGTATATATTCTCCAGGTCTTTTAGAAAAATGGAGCAGTTCCTAGGGACACATACATAAGAACCTACAAAAAAGGGTGATACTGTAGATAACTAGGGAATGGATACTGTGCAAAAAGGAATGCCTCACAAATGTTACCATGACAAAATGGGAAGAGTACAATGTTACTCAGCATGCTGCTGGCATTGTCATAAACAAGCAAGTTAAGGGCAAGACACTTGCCAAGAGGATTAATGTGTGTACTAAGCATATTAAACACTCAAAGAGTCATGATAACTTCCTGAATCATATTAAGGAAAATGATCTGAAAAAGAAGGAAGCCAAAGGGAAGGGTATCAGGGTTCATTTGAAGGACCAGTCCACCCTGCCCCAAGAAATGCACTTTGTGAGAACCAATGGAAAGGAGCCTGAATGCTGGAACCTGTTCCCTATGAATTCATGGCATAAACTGGGGATGCAACTCTGCCATTCAGTACCTAATTGACAGCTAAGTGTCCTAGGTCCTACTGAAAAATAAAGTCATTCTGTGTTGTAGGATGGTTTTCTTAGTTGAACAGGTATGTGGTGTCTTTTTACCTCAGAAATATTTGGAGCAGATTTTCACTGTACCTAGTAATTGTGTCTAGTCTTTTCATTCTTGTCCTTGCTAAAAGATGTTGCTGAGGTATTATTGTACAGGTGCATACTTAAATATCCAAATATTTATAAAATATTTATATTGCCTTGAAGATCCTGTCAATCACCATGGGGAAAAGTACCAACATAAATGTCAGTCACTTCAGTTAAATAAACGAAATCCATCTCAGTTGAATACATTGCTTAAGGCACATGCATGCATAATCTATCCATCTATCTATCTATCTATCTATCTATCTATCTATCTATCTATCTATCTATCTATCTATCTATGCCAGGGAGATAGCTCAGTGGAATAAGTGCTTGCCTGGCAAGCACAGGGTACTGAGTTCAATCTCCAGTACTGTGCCAAAAAAAAAGGGATAGGTGAGAATGTTGCTTAGTACAAATGTCCTGGGCTTAATCCTCAATGGCAAGGCAGTGAGAGATACAGCTTTCTAAAATGTGTAGAGAGATTAATGAATTACTGACATAGCACAGAAGCAGTTGGAGCTTGAACAATTCAGTGCTGAACTCCAAGTGGTCTGTGGTGGGTGGCTTGGGGTTGGGAAGAAGCTCAGGAAATGAAAATATTATCAGAGGAATGAATGAATCCAAGCAACTGAATCCACTGTGTTCTGGTGTGTTCACGCACGGTGACAATGGCCATGTGATGACAGTACACACGAGTAAAAAGACTTTATTATTTAATATATATCACCTGAATGAACATTAGAAAGTCAGAAACAAAAGTTAAGGATCAAAGTTAAGATAAAAATTTGAAAATGGTAATGGCAAGTGCTTGACAGAAGGTGAAGAATGTGTATGTTTTTGTACATGTTGATATGCAAATACAAAGCACCTAGAAAATATTGGACACCCTTGTCTACAATTCTCTGATACCCAGGACTTCCTGGAAGGCTTACAAAAGAAAACCATACTGCTTGGTTTCATTCCTAGGTTTTCAGCCAAAAAAGAAGAGCAAACAACAGTAAAGGCATTATCCTGTATCACCTAAGCATTCACAGAATCACAAAATTTCACAGCTGAAAAGAATGTTGGAAATTGTTTAGCTCAAATTCCTAATTTTTTACAGAGGAGAAAAATTAAAATTATAGCAGTTCAATGACCTACATAATGTCACATGGCAATATGGCAATCAAGTATAGTCTCTAAGCCCTAGCTTTTGACAGGCAGGTGTTCTTTCCACTGAATTTTGTCAGTTCGGGTTGAATTCACTTCATCTTACTCAGCCTGTCTCACTTACCCTACAGAATTCTGTTTTGGGATGTCTTTTCCTGAGTGAACAGAGAATCTGATAAGCTATGTTGGTCTTTTATAAAACTTACCAGGAAATACTTGGTATTATCATAGGTAGGCTTACATGTAATTAAAAGGGGTTTAAAGTAGTAAAAGACTAGATGAGAATATTCAAGGAGAAATTAGGATAGTCACTACTATAATTTGAGTGTCAACTTCTGTTGTGTTGGGCACTGGGGATTGAGCATTAGAAGAAAATAAAAAAAATTTTGTTTGGTATAATGTCTGCTACACAGCTTGGACTTGTAGTGATCTTCCTGTCTCAGGCTCACCAGTGCTGGGATTACAGGTGTACATCACCACACCTGGTTTCAGTGACTGGCACAGTATGCCTGGTGTGCCCAGGCTGACACAGCATATGGTACAAGGGATCTAACATGGGTCCTTGAGGTGCTCAGACCACCAAGCTAGCTCCCCAGGCCTGAGACTGAGCTTTATATTTTTTAAAACACACATCATGCTTTATTTAAAGCTTAAGAGCCCTCCATAGATGAGAAAATTAAGGCAAACATAGGTTAAATAATTTGCCCTAGTAAGTAGGGCTGATACAGGCAGAAGTTGAGCCTATACTTGCAATTCTAAAACCCACATGTGTAATACGTAATATCGAAGTGCCTCTCAGAAAGGGAAATAATATTAACATTTCTGAGGCTGGAATTATTAAGGATCCTTTGATCATCTTTGCCCAACAGTCTTTATGTATGATGGCACAGCTGGGATACAAAAACCATCCTGTCTATTAAATCATTTATAGCACAGCCAGTTCTGCCTGGCCATACATGGAGGATACCCTTCCTGCCCTGGCTTAAAAGCTTACAATGCTTAAGTGCAGTAATAGTCACTCTACATAATGCTGGTCCTCAGGACTCAGTGGGCAAGTAGGATGATCAAAACTTTAGACAAAGGAAGAGCTATAATTCCTGAAGCTGATAGAAGAGCAGAGATACCACATGAACACAGACAAAGTAGTGAAAGCCCTGCAGAAGTGGCAACCCTAGGTCTAAGAAAAATTGAGTAAAAAGTCATTGGAGGAAAACATGTAAGCATAACCAAGGAGTGGTTTGTTAACAACTCCCATGTCTCCAATGACAGAGGGTGCCATGGCATTTGGGAGAGAAAGAAAAAGCAAGCAGGACACGTAAGTCTTCCTGAGAACCATCAAGTGGTTATGTTCTACATGTTTCTCAATGGGCTACAAATGGCATTCAGGGTAGACCACTGCCGCCTTATATAGGATGTCTTATGAACTAGCATAGGTTTAATATCTTGGCTCTTTGGAATGCCAAAGCATCCTGCTGTCAGAAGCACTGGGGATATCCATAAATCATCCTCTGTTTTCCACTTGTACATGAGAGAAAACACAAGATCAACTCTCCTGGCATGCTCTTGCTTTGAAGCTGGAAAAGAAAGATTTAGACTCAGAAAATACAACTATATTGCATGTACTGTTTATTTCAACTAATTTGTTATAATTTCATGAACATAAAAAAATTATTCCCACTCTGTGTGTACACTACTATCTAAACAGACCCTTTCATATTATCAATTAGTTTTAATTAAAATTGTGATCTATCTGAGAAGAATTATCACAGCAATCTTCTGTCAATGTCTAATCATCAAACCTACTAAGCAGAAATTAAGAGTGCTAAAAAAGTTAAAAGTGGACAATGTTACACCTTATCCTTACTTTACAAAAATCTAACTTCCTCCTGCCATGGGAATGGCTTCTCCCCATATTACACACACACACACACACACACACACACACACACACACACACACACACATATCTCAGACAACATGGACCACAGCCTCTGTGTTGCTGAGACAACTTACAAAGCCAAGAGTAGAATAGGTTAAAAAGAGACAGAGATATTTGATTGACAGGAGGTCACAATTCACTGGCAGAAGAATAAAGAACTTGTCTCAATGGAAGATTGGAACTGAAAAGCTTAAAATATTTTTTTTAAAAAAGAAACATTGTTCTGACATCCAAAAAGGACAAATCAAATTGGTCTCCTCCCTCAGTCTCTGAAAAGGAAAGGGAGCAAATGAAGGAGTAGTGAGTGCCAGTTCCATCTCTAATGAAGCTGTGCGACCTTGGCCAAGCAACAACTTTGCTGAGCCTTGGTGTTTTCGCTTGTTAAATGGCAACAGGGACAGCCTTTGCTACCTCGCAGTAGTGGGTGAAAAGTACAAGCCAGAGCACGGCAGGGGCTGCACCTTCTGGATCCCAGGATGTACTCCTGCAGTAAGTTTGTGAAGCACGAAGAACAGACAATGGCTGGGAAGTCAGGAAGGAAGTCAATCAATGCACTTATTGATGCTGTGGGAAAGATTCAGCATGGATGGCAACAAGTGACAGTTACATAAGGCAGAAGTCACATTCCTTGATCATTTTCTCCCTCACAATTTGGCAAAAACAATTTTTTCACTGTTCCCACTAATGCCACTAGCTTGCGTGTGAATCATCAAGGTGACATGATGAGTTTTCTCTCTGGATATCACTGTCAATAAATACTGATTCTACTTAAAAGGGAGTGCCAGCTCTGAAGCCCAGAGAACTGGTTTTCAGTGCTTCCTCAGTTTCTGCCTTGTCTTCTCTAGCACTTCTTTCAGCCAACAGGTCTGAGAATTGTACAAAATGCCCACGAATAAGTGTGAAATCGAGGGGATGGCTTGGTGGTGCTCCCAGTATTCCTGATGGCAGAAGGGTACGCTTGCATCTCAGGGCATCCCCCTAAAGAGAAAGTGCTCCTGTGTGAATGTCTCCAGTCACCACCTTGAGACATATGTGCCCTTTTTTAGTCTCTACTCATTGTTCCCCTACTTCATCTGATGTTGGCCATGTGGTACACCCTGGCCAGGCTGTGCATTTTCACACAGCTCAGAAACAGTACTGCCCCCACTACTTGTTGAGGTCAGAATGTGATTTGGCCTAAGGCTGTTCAACAACTTTGAAAAAAATAGATCACAGAGAATGCAATCAGAATAAACTCGGAAGTAATCATTGATTTGACTTGAGGTTCTAAGAAGGAAGAAAATACATTCCATTCCGCAGTTCTGTATAGACTCCAAGAGATTACAGCGGTGTTTAAATTGATGTTTACTGTAGCTTTAGCTGACTGAGTTGAGAACTATCTTCAAAAAGAGCAGTTAAAAACATGTTATGCCATAGTGCTGAGGTAGAGGGTAAAGAACAATGAATGAAGTCCCTGCTGTGCCACTAACACAGCTTGTGACAAAGATAATACCACTCTGTTTCTCTGTGTCTCTGTTTGCTCATCTATAAAACCAAAGTGGCTGGGAAGTTCTCAACACACGCATCAGAAAGGCTATCTTACACCAGAGCTCCTTTCAGTGTGGGGCTGGAATAAACAGACTGGGCTTGATCATTATGGTCCAATTAACCTTCCAGAACAATGTGAATAAACCAAATTTGTATATCTAAATACATGTAAATAAATGCAGGGATCCTTGAGACAGAAAAATGGAAAAACCATTCATGCCCTGCCTTCTGTTGTCAAACATCTGAGGACTGTTCTGCTGGTGAGGGAACTGTGCCTTCACGGCTTTCCTTCATGAACGGATGCTACATTTTTGCCAAAGAAGTATGAGACCAAAGGAAATGCAGCAACTCTGTGCACGTGACAAGAGAAATACACACATATATACAAAGAGCCGGGTTTCGTTCAGCGTTAACTAAGAGCACGTGGTCTTTAGCAAACATATCTCTGTTTGATTTGTAGTCAGCTTGCTTACACAGTACTATTTGGGTTTCAAGGCTTAATTTATTTGACTATATTCATTCCCTTTCCTGTCTTTCTTCTAGCCCAGCAATTCTAAGCAGTGAGAGAATCCATCATGTACTCTTACGCCAAGTACTTCAGCTTTACATTAGAATTCTTTGGAATTACCTTTTTTTTTTTTTTTTTTTTTTAATAACAATGATAGACATACCTTAAGTGTACCAACAAAGCTATCCTAAAACACTTAGTAATTTTTATGTTATGCAAGATGATATTAATACACATGTAGGATCAGATCACTCCTACTCACAAGAGCAGCATTGAGAGGCACTGATTGGCTCTGAAGGGAATGGTAAGAACTCCATCTGCCTCCAAAGGATCACTGTCTTTTATTGTTTCCTTTAAAAGGAAGGAAATATTTTTCACGCTACAACATGGATGAACCTTGAGGACATTTTGCTGGATTGAATAAGCCCATGAGGAAAGGACAAATATAGGGTGACTCTACCAATAGGAGGGGCCTAGAGCAGTCAGATTTCTATAAAGTGGGGCAGTGGTTTGGGGTTTGTGGGAGTTGCTCTTTACAGGGTGCAGAGTTCCAGTTTTGCAAGATGGAGAACTTAGGGGCTGGATGGTGTTTTTCTTTCTTCCTTTCTTTCTCTTACTTTGCCAAGTAGAAACTGTGATTCTCCAAGGGCAGGAGGCTCCCTTGCTGCCCAAGTCTTGTCTGACACTCAAAGTGGGTTTCAGTTTTCTTCTGTAGCAATATAAGTTGGACTTTATTATTATCACCCAAGACTCCATTCGCTTTCCACGCAGTATGAGTAACTGGTTTCCAGAGGTCCCTTTGTTAATGCATTAGGTCCCTGTGATGCTTAATCAGGCATTTAGTTCACTAAGCCATCTTGCAGTTCCTAGGGTCACTGTCTTGTAGGAGGTGGCTAAGTTGCTAATTTTTTTAAAAAGACCTTTAATTAATTAATTATTTATTTTATACACTTATTTATTTGGTACAGGGTCTCACTATGCAGACTGAACTCATAGTGATCCTCCTGTCTCATCCTCCCTAGCACTGGGATTATAGGCATGCACCACCATGCCTGGTTTCAGTAGCCATCATGGAGCACCTGGGGTTCTGAGGCTGGCATAATTTGTGGTACTGGGGGATCAAATCTGGATCCTTGCACTTGTTAGGCAGGCACTTAAGACCACTGAGCTATCTCTTCAGCCCATGAAATGAATGTTTGTTTGCTTATTTATTTATGGTACTGGGACATGAACTAGGACACTGCTTCCCAGGCAGGCACTTAAGCTACTGAGCTATCTCCCCAGCCTTGTATCAATTTACTCTCGTTGAGAAAATGGTAGAAAAGTGTATTCTAACCCAGGCAATCTTTCTGCTTTCATAAGCCCATGAAGATACTAAAAATGAAGCATCAGAACAAACAGAAGCTGATGATGACAACAGAAGAAAATGAGGCTGATTAAACAATCTCACATGGCAAAAGTAGTATTCAAATTTTGGTTGTTTTGGTTTTTAAGTTCTGCTCTCTTTCCTCCTTTCTTGCAAACAAGCACTTCTGGCACGTGTTTTTACAGTGGCAAATGCTCAATCAAGAATTTAATTTTATTTGTTTTGCTATCATCCTAAGGTTTCCTCTATTCTCAAGTCTCAGTTTGCATTTCAAGTAGCTCTGAATAAAGATGCCACAATTTAGGTCTCACTATCTTGTAGTTTCACTTGTAAAGGGAGTATAAGAAAACAATACTTGTAGTTACTTTGTGAAAATAAAACATACCACTGATTGAGATAATACAGTCCTCTCCCCTTACCCACAATTTCACTCTATATAGTTTCAGTTACCAAGCACCAACTGTGGTCCAGAGATATTAAGTGAACTTCTGGAAATATACAATTCCCAAGATTTAAATTACATGCCGCTCTGGGTGGGGCAAAGAAATCTTAAACCCCACCCTGCTCTGTCATTTAGCAGTCCTGTTAGTTATCAGATTGACTACTCGAGGTGGAACAGTGCTACCAATGAAGGTCAACTAACTCTCATTTTATCTAATAATGGCTAAAAATTGCAAGACAGCAATGCTGGCAATTCTGATAAACCAAAGAGATGCCTAAAGTCTTCTCTTTAATGAAAAAGGTGAAAGTATAAGAAGACAGAGGCCACATTTATATAACTTTTGTAACAGTGCAATTTCAATATTCTGATACTAGTTACTGCTATTAATTTCATATTGTA
>PVKA01033153.1:0-24656 GCA_004027165.1 Ctenomys sociabilis | reverse complement strand
TGTCTGGTTTATTTCACTTATGAGTATATGTTCAAGTGGCATCCACTTCAGTATAAATGCTTCAAACTTATCATTCTTAATAGCTGAGTAATACTCCATTATATAGAAATACCACATCTTTTTCAACCATTCTTCATGTGATAGACATCTTGGTTGTTTCCAAGATTTTGCTATCACACATTGTGCTGCTATAAACATATGTACACATATATCTCTATGATACAATGTATCCAAATCCTTTGGGAAAATTCCCAGTAGGGAGATAGCTGGCTTGAATGGGATTTCTAGTCCTATTCTTTTGAGGAGTAGGAAGCTAGTCATAATGCTTTTAAATTGAAAAGTTTTAAAGGATCCTATTTTTTAAAAAATATGTCTCTTTACAATCTTGAGAACTAAGCCTTTGAATATGTTGCTATTCAAATGTCTGTTATTTTATGAAAGATGTAGCAGCTATAGGCAAGGGGCTACTTTTTTATTTGATTTGGGTTTGGGTTCATTGTTGTTTTGTTGTTGTTGTTGTTGTTGTTGTTGTTTGTTTCTTGCTTTCTAAGAAAAATTGCCAAGCATATCAGTACTTCTAGCATTCTTGAACATTTTACTACTGCATGCAGTTTTAGTCTAAAAAATCCCCTAACCTAGTGGGGAAATTGAGCTCCCCTGGGAGTTTTCCATGATTGAATGACAATAGGAAGAATGCCCTGAATTCCCTCCCCTTAACTGACACCCACCCTCCTTCAAACTGGCTTCCTTTCAGGAGTTCAGACTCTGGCTATAACTGCAAAGACTGAGAGCAAGGAGAGAGGCAGAAACATGGCACAAGATACGAAGCATTATGCACCATCAGTATTTTATTTCTTAGGTCTTGAAAGGTATCACTTTCCCACTGTAGGGAAAGATGGCATACTCGGAATGTGGGATAAAAACAGCAACGATTCCACCCAGGATTTATTTAAAGCAAGGTCAGATGATCCCAGACCATTTTATTTATTCACACCTGCATGGCCAAGAGGCATGGGGAGGGGGAAGAGAGAGAGAGAGAGAGAGAGAAAGAGAGAGAGAGAGAGAGAGAGAGAGAGAGAGAGAGAGAATATGAATGGATAAGCTGCTTCATTTTTAATGCTTGGGAAAGAAATGAGCATCATTAAGGAACTGCAGAAGATGAACAACACACAGCACAAGGGTCACCATCAATCTTTCTGAAAGCCTTTCTGAACTTTAAGAGCCCATGATTTTTCAATTAGCTACTAAAATCACCACTGCCATTTACTATAAGGTCTTCCATGAAGACGTTTGTAATAGATGAGAGAGGAACAGGGAGATGAAAGAAGGCCTGAAGGCTGGAGTCAGAAACTACTGCCCTCAAGGAGTTAACATGGTTCTAACAAATCTCCTACCAGTAAATGTGGTGGCCTTAGGTTGACCACCCTGCCCAGCTCTAGGGATGGAGTGCCTCACCACAGTGGAGCTGGTCTTCACACTAGGGTACCACTTTCCTGCAGGCAACAGTGTTCTATATAAGCAGCACATGCAATTCCAAAATATTCTCTTTGAAAAATCCAAAAAGCACAAGCTGGAATTCATATCCTCCCTTGTCAGTTTTGTGTGGGTCAGTTTTCCACATCTATAAGATTCAGAGGCTACTTACCTGCAGCCCTGCACCAGGAAGAAGCTTATTAGCAATCAACACATGTCACTCACTATCATTACAAGCCCAAAGGAGAAGTTTGGTGCTCTTCAGTAACATCCAGGACCACCCTGAAGGCAGCATCAGAAGCGCTAATCTAACTGGAAGACTCAGCCAAACAAAAGGAACAATTGGAGATAAACACATACAAATGTGTGCATGTTTCTGGGGTAGAACAAGGATATCACAAGTCATTCTTCAGGCACTCCTTAAGTTCCAATAGTGCTGTCCCTGAGGTAAAGCTGAGGAAGGTACTGTAAGGTGGGAAAGACAGGAGCCAAGCTCATTCCCCAGAAGTGAAATATAATGAAGTAAAAATAAACCAGATATGAAGGTGCCAGAAGATCAGTTCTGAGATCTTAACAGCAAATCATACTTCTGTAGGTTAGGTGGAATCACCAAATCTTGATAGCATATCTTAGGAGAAGAAAAAGGCTGATGTGGGAGGTAAGTGTGTCCTGGGGTGTAAATTTCAGGCACCTTATAAGAAAATTACATTCAGCGATCCCCCCTCTGGGTATATACCCAAAGGACAAGACCAGCATATCGCATTGACTTCAGCACATGTGTGTTTACTGCAGCAGTGTTTGCCCTAGTCGAGACTTGGAATCAATGTGTGTCCACTGATGAATGAATGGGTAAGGGAGATGCAATGAATATTCACAATGAAACATTTGCCAGCCATAAGAATGAAACACTGCCGTTTGTAACAACATTGGTGGAACTGAAGGAAGGACAGTACATTAGTGAAATAAGGCACAGAAAGACAACCATTTAATGTTCTGACATATGTTGAAATTAAGAAATTGAACTCAAAGAAATGGAAAATAGAACAGTGGTTATAAGAACCTAGGAAGAATGGAAAGAGGATGGTCAGAGTAAGGTGGAAAGGAGGAATGATTTCCAGTGTCTGTAGTAAGATAACTCTGGTTGACAAAACTTATATTTCAAAACAGCTAGGAAAGAGGAGTTAATGTTCCCAACATAAAGCAATTATAACTATCAGAGGTAATGGATCTATCAGGTACCCTGATCTCATCACCACATGCTTCATACATGTATGGAAATGTAACACTGAACCCACTAAATGCATAATTATAATGTGTCAATCAACAATTAAAACAGGGCCAATGAGACAGCTCAGCAGACTAAGTGCATGGTTAGACAAGTGCAGAGACCGGGGTTCCATGTTCTGCACCATGCGTCATGCCAACCCCACCCCTGGGCATGTTGAGACAGCAACTGAGACTGGATGTGGGGGTGTACCCCTGTAATCCCAGTGCTGGGGAGCCTGAAGACAGGAGGATCACTATGAGTTGAAGCTGCATAGCTTGACCCTGTACCAAATACATAAAACAAGCAAAAACAAATTAAAATAGTCTTAATTTACACTGAACTTCTCAACCTACATTCACACCTCAGCATGAATTTTCCAGATGCCCCACACAAGCAACAATTAATTGTCCTGAGTGTAGGGCCAGCTCCTGTAGTTAACAACTGCCCAGTGCCCACTGTGGTCAGGCCCAGTCACATATGTTCCTGGGGCCGTCACTCTCCTCTTGCTTCTCTCACCAGCTACTCTCTATGTGTCACTCCATCCTTATTCCTTTTGCAGAAAGTGACATCAAAGGACACTAAAATGTTTCTCCTAATTCTTAGTCTTTTGTGTTAACCAAAGTCAGGAAGTTATATTGGAAACCATGGGTCAGGAGCGAGGTCCCAGGTCACGTGCAAGCCCTGGGCTTGTGACCTACTCATGGGTTTTAGGACTCACAGCATGAAAAAGGACTGCTCTGATCCAAGAAAGAAGAGGAAGGGGCACTGGCTTTTCCTGTCTTGGCCTTCTGAATGCTGCCTCACAGAGAAGCACCAAGCACCCATCTGGTTGTCTCTTGCTGTGCATGTGGGGTCCCAGAATTGTGCTTCGCATGATATGCCTCATACGTATCACTTCACTCCACCTTCACAACCCCATGACTGGATCTTATTATTTTTCCCACAGTTATGGATAAGAAAGTGAAGCTCAGACAAGCTACAGCAACAGCCCAAGACAGCCTATCAAGCTATTTAGCAGTCTCTATAGCTCAGGCATGACTGTCACTAAATCACAGCAGCATATTCTACTGTCCCTGTGGACCATTTTAAGGGCTGACAATGACAGTGCATTGATCTGGGAAATGTGCCACCCCCACTCAGCAGCACTGACAAAGAACTTGGCATCATGCACAGACACATGCTCCCCTGGGGCCAGAAATCTCACTGTTTACTCTTTGCCATCCATCCTTACTGCATTTAATAATCTCTTAGTGAATACTGCTCTATGTGTTCCTACACAGTACTGAATGTTCAAGATTTAACTAAAACTAGGTCAGAAAACTCTATAAACCTTGTAGACTACCACACAAAAATTCGCTTATCTCTTTTTCTGTTGCCATAACCAAAAAAATAAATAAATAAATAAATAAAAAACTGAAATGGAGCGATTTGTAAAGGAAAGAAGTCCATGTAACTCATGTAACTCTGTGGTTTCAAAAGCTGGAAAGCCCTTAATCTTGTGCCAGCAGTTTTCACTTTACTTTGGGTAAGGGTTTTACACCACTTCAGGTCATGGAGAACAGAAGAGGAAGGGCTATGCACAAGAAGGGACAAAACAAAAGATGGGTCATCCTCGACATTAGATTTCCTGTTGCTGTGACAAAATACCTGATACCACAACTTAAAGCAGAAGAGATTTCCTTTGGCTCACACTTTCTGTGGACCCAGTACATGGTTGGCTGGCTCTAAGGCAAAAATGACATGGCGGAACAGAATGAGAGGAGTTCTGTTCACCTCCTGGTGGCCAGCATGCAAAGAGACATGAGCAGCTGAGGACAAGAATACACTCCATCAGCCCATGCCCCCAGCATCATGCCCCTTCTGCCCATGCACCTCTTCCAACAGTGACTTCAGAAGGACATTTCAGATCTAAAACATAACACCTTGACTTTCCAACAACTTTCCCCCAAGATACTGCATTCAGTGCTGTGAGAACTCACTAAGGGCTAGCTAAATAGCTCAGCATATTAAAGTGCCTGCTTAGGCATATGCTGTGGCCCGGGTTCAGTCCCCAGCATTCTTTGCCATCCCTGCCCCCAGGTGCACTAAAACAGTGATTGAGACTGGGCATAGTGGCTTGTACCTGTAATCCCAGCTCTTGGGAAGCTGAACACTATGAGTCCAATTTATGTAGTGAGATCCTGTAGACCCTTACAAAAAAAAAAAAAAAAGAATTCACTATTATGAGAATTAACCCCATCTAAGACAAAGGCATTCATTCTTAGCAGCCTCATCACTTCCTTCTCTTGCCTCAGTGGGGATTGAACTCAGGAACCTGTGCTTGGCAAACAAGCACTTATCCTACTGAGCCATCTTCAGCCCTCATCACTTCCTAAAGTCCTCACATTACAACAACACTACATGCAAATCCAATGTCAATATGAGTTTTGGATGCAACAAACCATACACAACCCATAATGCTCTTGACCTTTCAAACCAACCTGTCTGTAGTGGCTTTCCAACATTAAAATGGTACCCATCCCAGTTCATCTTCATTGTCAATTTAAGATTAAGAAACCCCTGGAGGGGTGCTTGGATTGTGGGGGCACTATGTTGAAGAATGCATTAACCTACCAGTGCTCAGAGCTGGGTGTGCTTTTAGGAGGTGGAGCACAGTCAGAGGAGGTGGATGACTAGAGGGGATGTCTTTTTTTTTTTGGCGGAACCGGGGATTGAACTCAGGCCCTTGTGCTTGCCAGGGAAGCACTTATTCCACTGAGCCATCTCCCCAGCCCCCAGAGGGGATGTCTCTAAATGGTGGTCTTCCCATGTGCTCTGCTTCCTGGGTGCCATGAATTGAGCTTCTTGAACCTACCACACTCTTCTACCTTGATGAGGGGGTTCTGCCTCCCTCAAACCCACAGCAATGGGACTTCCCCAACATCAACTGAAAAGCTGAGCCAAATAAACCATCTCATTAATTAAGCTATATACAAGCATTTTGCTCCAGCTTCAGGAAGAGAGACCAACCTCATACTTGCTAGGAAAGAACTTCTATTGCCTTCAAGAGCTTCAAGATGTAAAACAAGGCACCTTACCAGTTGGGAAAACTGCTGAGTTAAGAAGGTGTCTCTAGCAAATCTTTGCAAAGGTCATAGGATCCTAATGTGAGAAGCGTCCTTCCTGTACACAGAGGGGGAAAAAGCATCCTTGTCTCTCAAGACATGGGGGTCATGGGGAAGACTCCAAACACAGACCTTTCTTGTCCCCTAGCTTGTGACCAGTAGGTCAGGGGCCATTGTCCAATCATTCCAATCTTGATATAGCTTCCATTCTTCACTGAATCTAAGATAAAGGACATAGAGTTCCTGTTTCTTTGGGTCATTTTATTATGAAGGCTTCCTTATCTCACAAAACTCATACTAAATGAATATGTATGCTTTCATCTTGCTAACTCCAATTTTGCTATAAGGACTTAAACTAGGAACCCAAGATACAGGAAAACATATCCCATTTCTCCCCCTTCACTTTTCTAATTTCCTGAACATTCTACATGGTTTGGGTCCTGATTATAACTCACTGCTTTAAGTCAGGGGTTGTGTTCCCTAGATTTTGTATTCCTGACTTTCGAGCTTTCAGTCCACTCTCTGTCATCAAGAGTACTGCAGACAGAGACTGAGAAGCCAGTTTCAAGCCTTATGTCAGTCAATTTTTGGCTAAATCCTGGGGCAAGTTCTCAGTCAGCAAGAATTCTCAACACAGGCAAGGAGTCACCACAGCCAAGCTATAGTCTTGATACCCATGCTATATGGGCGAGGATGAGCTTTGTGCTCATTTGTACCAAAGCAGGGCAGAAGCTCAGCCAAGTTCCTGATTTGACTTGAGATCTCATTCTCCATCACTGGCCAGGAAGACTTGAACTTCTGCCACCATCATGCACCACAGAGCCTGGCACAGATGAGTGACCAGTGAATAGACTTGTTAACTTCAGCCCAAGCTGGAGGTGCTGGGTGTCCAGCTAAAATGAGAGAAATTATAACACAGAGGTTGTACTTATTTAAGGATTGTGGAAAATCAGTGAAGTATTGCATGCAAATTTCCTTTGAAAACTGAAAGGATTTTATAATTTCATAGCTTGTAATAATTATTCATCATTCCTGTCTCCCTGGTCTGAACCTGATCAAGACGCTGGCAGAGAAGGTTAACAAGAAGTTCAAACTGACAACTCAGTGTTCTGCGTTCCAGATCCAGCTCAGCTTTCTCATCTGCATAATGTGGAAGTTGGAACAAGTCCTGTATAAGGTGCCTCACACAAGACCCGTGATTCTCTCTAAGCAGTGACAGCAAGATCTCTGGTCCCCTGCTTTCCATCGCGAGGGGTGCATCAAGTTGGCTTCCATCCCAAAGACTGGTTTGGATTCTTTTAGCTTCTACTTTTCCAGTTGGATCTCATTTAATTGTTGTCATTTCATGTATTCACCTTGAAGCCCAGGGGCACCTTGTGCACCTTAAACACATCAAGTGTGAAACAGAGAAAAATAAATTCCATCTTAATCTTTCCACATGGTGAAAAGCTGGCAACTTATAATGGAACCCTGATGTGCTTGCCTGGGCACTCTAAAAAGTACCTCTTGGAGAAAATGCAAGAAAACAAAAAAACTACATAGCATCACTAGTTTAGGAGTTAGGAAAAGTGGGAATGAAAAAGACAGAGGAAAGAGAGAGGAGGAAGAGAAAGAAAAAAGGAGCAAGAAGAAAAGAAAAATTACATCATGTTCTTTCCTTACTAATTCATTATCCTGTTGCATTAACTTCAAACAATTTTGAGGCCATTTCACCATAAACCTTGAGCCAAGCTCTACATATCTTGTGAAACAATCAGGGGAAAAATAAAATTTATTTCAGAACACTTGGAAAGTCAAAGATTGCTAATGATTCTTGATGCAGTTGGCTTCATTTGCACTTGTTTCCACATTTTTCTAAAAGTCTACATGCAGTGAAACTTGAGGGGATAATGACTAGAAACCAGGAAAGTGAAGGTCAACATAGAAACAAGTAAGTTTCTATTTTCCCCCAAGTGAGATGAGAATATAAGCAAATCCAGATACAGAACTCCTCCCGAGGCCTCCACCTATCTGTGGGACCAGCATATTCCTTGTCTCCACCAGAATGGTCAACAAAAAGTTCATCTGGCTTAAAGTTGCTAATCCATACCAACAGCCTCAGAAGATTTCACCTACACATTCAGTTTCTCCACACCAGTAAGGTCCTGGAAAAAAAACACAGAAGAGTTAGGGCCTGACAGAAGACCAGAGTTATGGAGAGATGGTAGCAAAGAGAAATCAGAGCATCTGAGTCTGCAAGGGAGACCTTGCTATGTGTGCGTCAGCCCCTGGTGGACAAGGCAGGCATTATGGCATGAGCCATTCTCAAGGCCATGCAGAAACAGCAATGGCACTTGAAATCTGTGTACTCCAATCCTCCAATCCTCCATGAGGAGCTGAAATCCAGGATTACAGAAGCCAACTGTCAAATCGCCACACCAGCCAGGGCTCTGAGAGTCAAAAAATGTACAGGGATGCCAAGGCCAAGGGGGCTCTTTGAACAGACACACATTCTAGTCTCACTGATCTTCCCACTGCCACCGTAGCCGCCCCAGTCTGAGATCAAGCATCGATGGCCATGTGATCTCAGATGTGGCTCCCTTTACTTGTGCATGTGCCTACACATCTCCAACCCAGGCTTACATACACCTACTACCTTTCCTTAAGAACAAGCAGCCTCACTTAGGCAGGAGGGTGTCCGCAGAGCCAGGTCACACACAAGGCTGATCCTCTTCTGTCCTTTGACAACGAGTCAGCTCCCATCCATCATCTGCACTCTGTTGGTCATTAAATGTCTTCATACAGCCCCTGGGAACAAGGTAACCAGGAGGCCACATTTGAGTTTCAGTATTTGTTATCTCTGTATGTCCAACAACTCCAGCATATGTAGGCTTAAAAAAGCACATGTTTATTATAGCCTTGTTTCTGAAGATCCACCAGCTGTATTCAAGGTGTGTGGTGGAACCGTGGTCATCTCCAAGCACAGCGAGGGAGGGTGGTTGGGAAGCCCACACAGGTGGGATTGGCTGGCCTTCAGCTCTTGCTGGCTGTTGGCCAGAGATGGATGTGCCTAACGCCCTGGGATTCTCACTAAAGAACCCCCACCATGAAGCTTAAACCAACAAGAGATCAAAACAAAGTGAGAGCTGGACACAGAGCAGGAAGTCATTCATTTTATGACCCAGTCTTAGAGATGCACAGGGCCATCACAGTGATACTGCACAACACTCATCAAGACAGTGCCAGAATGTCCCTAGCAGCACAACTCCTAATAGCCTCCTTGGCTCTCAAAAGCACTCCCATCCAATATATGGTCACCCCACTGCTAAGACACCTTTGGAGTGCACATCCTAACAGGTACTACACCTCTTTCCATCCAAGGTTTTGGGCCCTGGTCTTCCCAGGGAGCCAGCAGCTGCTGTTCCAGGGCATACAGTGCCCCACACTGAGTACCAGGCACCTGCCTTACCTTCTTTGAGCTATACACATGTGCTTTACTATCTAAACATGTTTTTACTATTTTTTTTCCTCTTGGTGTCGGGAATCCTAGTTGGGGGTTTCACATTCTAAACAACTCTCTACTGAACTACAATCCCGGCCCTAACATAATCTTATTTTTAAAAAAGGAAGTCATCATTGCTTTCATGCCCTACAATTTCCCATGTACCAATATAAATTTATGGGATTATACAATGTACATTATAAGTTTATAGCTGTTTTTAAATGTGTGTACATATTCTGTGTATTTTGAGACAATGACATTGTTTACCTTTGATCATGTTTCTTGACCATAAATAATAGGTAGGTGGGACTATCCAAACTTAGTGACAACATTTCAACTTCTAGAAATTTTTGCACATAAAAATGAACATGCTACATTCATTCAGTACATTTGCTCTATGAAAGAGCCTTCAAACACAACGTTTGGGCAGCTCAGAAATAAAAGATAATTGTGTAAATAAAAATGCTTCTGTTATCAAATTACTATTACTTGAGTCTCTTTTTGAGGAACTGTCTATCCTTTTTTTAATAAACATTTCCTAAGGACAAAAGTATTTCTGAACATATGGGCCATGTCTCTGTTTTGGATGTAAAAACTTCTGGCACTTCGCTGACTTCATTTTATTCTGAGTCACTCTCTCATTTGCTATAAACATCAGGGTATTTTGATCAATTAGGAATAACTGAGATACTTTGAGCATAACACTATCACTCCGTCTTTCCTGAATGGGTGATTGCCCAATGTGCTGTCTCCCTAATTATTTTTAACTTTATATTTTCTGTTTATTTAGTTACTGAAACAGATGGTCTGAGTACAGTTTTTGTTCCACTCCAAATCAAATATTGCCTAGTCCAGTATTCAAAGGGAATCAAGCAAAAGCCCATCCCAGGCTTTCAGAAGTCTTATACTGTTCTCCACTCAGCTCTGCACTCTGAAGAAGTCATCATGGAGATCTTGTAATCCCAAAATGGCCTACCCTAGGAGAGGAAAAGGGGTTCAAGTGATAAGTAATAGTCCCAGATTTTTCTCGCCTTACCTAATTTTATTGTGCCCCCAAACTGTACATACAACCCCCAATGTGTTCAGTTACACACACCGATATACACCAACCACACAACCTTCACACATATGCTACATACACATGACACACCCCACAGACTTATGTACCACAAACATACCACAGACCTGCCATACATATGCATCACACACTGCCACACAAATTCGACATACACACTCTTGCACACACATATATGCCACATATATACCTGCAGTGCACATACCACAAATACGCTGCACATAAGCTGTTACACCCTGAATACAACACCACCCACATGAACATACACATCACACTTTTTCATGTTTCATTTTAAATTAAAAATACTATTTTGAAGGGCCAGTGAGATAGCTCAACAGAGTAACCACCTGCTTAGGCAAGCACAGAGACTGGGTTAAATCCCCAGCATCATATGCCATGCCAACCCCACCCCTGGGAGTGCTGAGCTCGTGATAGGGACCAGGCATGATGGTGCACACCTATAATCCCAGAGCTGGGGAGGCTGAAAACAAGAGGATCCCTGTGAATCTGAGCTGCATTGTGAGATCCTGTACCAAATACATAAATTAAAAATAAATGCTGATTAAGATACTGAAATATGGAATAAAACAAGATCTTTCCTCCAATGAAGCTTTCCCTATGAGAGGCAAGCAAACAATTTCAAGTCTACAAAAATATGAATAAGATGACTTGAAGGAATAGAAAGCATAAAGAAGGAAAGATTAGTGTACAGTCAGGGAGGTCTCACTGAGATGACTCTTCAGCCGTATCAGGGTTCAGGGAGCATGCCAACACAGGACCTGTGCCTTAGGTACAGTGACCAGAAGCTACAGCCACTTCTTCAGTGGTCACAGCCTCATCACTCCACTCTCTGTGGAAAACATTCTTGAGCTGTAAGTGGTTTTGCAGAGTGGAGAAATAAGGAAGGATCTTCCAAAAATCCTAGGTGGCCAGTTGGACGCTCATATTCCAAATGAGTTGTCACCCTATGCTCCCAGACTTCATTTCAGCAGCCTTGTTCTGACTAAGTAGTTTCCTGCACTGAAGCCAACTGGCCTCTAGTATCCCAGCCAAGGCACGCCACATCCAGCCCTCCACACCCCCAGGAGAAGAGAAGCCTGGGGGTGAAGCATATGGGGGACATCAGTCCCACTGGACAGATGCTCTCATCTTCCAGACCTCACATCTTTCAGACCCCAAAACTACCATGCTAAACCCTGCTTTTTAGATTCCTACAATCTTCCACTAACCAAATTCCATGAGTTAACTTCACTATGAAAGTTTTTCAACCTCAACACATACCACTTGAACCAAAGAACTCTTTGTTATGGAGGTAGGGCTATCCTCTGCACATCTCACATGTGTCCTAAGATTTCTGGCTGCTATGTCATAAGTAATATTAAGATCTGTCCTCTAGTGACAATCAAAAATGTTCCTATACATTATAAAATGTCCTTTGGGGGCTCAACCCACCAGATCCTAGGTCATTTTTACTGCTGGATAGAGCAAGACTCCCTCTGGTGACTCAAGATTGGAAACTACAGTCCCCCAATGGGAAGTAGCCCCTGATCCCTCAATATTGAGTCTTATACAATAAGCTCTCTTTTTTCATTCCAAAGCCCACACTGACTTCCTAGTTTCCCCATTTTTTCCACATACTACTGATGTTGCATTTTAATAACTAACATATTTCTGAATATTAGGGTTTTTTTTTAACCTGCAAAATAGAATGGGGCCAGGGATATGGCTCAGTGGCACAGTAGCTGCCTAGCAAGCACAAGGTTCTGAGTTCAATTCCCAGTACCAAAAAAAAAAAAGTAATAGCTGCCTTTTTCATAGCTACCTTGTGGAATGACACAATAAAGTACATGCAGATACTTATTATAGATAACATGACTACTTGTCAAAGTAGCCAAGATGCTTTTTTTTGAATAAATAAACAAATAAAGATTATAAACTATTTAATGTCATCTTAGAATTAGAAGCCAGGCCTCTTAGTTTCATACCTTCTACAGGTCCCCAGGGACTATTTTTCCTACTTCCCTTTCCAAATGCCTATGTCCAGTATGCTGCTTCCTGATTTCCAAACGCCCTAGAAGGAGGTCATGTCTGAACGAGGTGGGGCTGTGGCAGAAGGCAGGGAGAAATTCATGCAGGTCTTTCTGTTTCTCCTTAGTTCCTTCCTGACACAGGCTTCAGAAAATGCCTGTGAGACAAAAGGCTGAAATCATTTTACACAAGCAATGAAGAAACTCCTGCAGAAGACTGCTAATTACACCAAGAAATTTCAGCAGTAAAGACAGGTTTTTGTTTTTGTTTTTTTAACGTGATAACTATCTTGTCTTCATTGACATCAAAATCAAACCATTCAGAGTTTAACAAAGACACTTCAAAAGCAGTGACAAGCGAGAGCAGGAATTAGCACTCATGCTCCATGTCCAGAGGGTGCAGTTTCCAGGATCCTTTGCTTGAGTATTCTGGGCAGTGAGGGGGCTAATGCCCATTGGTGACATCTATGGAGACAAAAAATGACACAAGTACCTATAGTTGGAGAAGATTTATGAAAATAAATGCATAGTCAAGCTTTTCTATAAAAGTCCTACAAATTCTTCATCCAAATGGCAGATGTTTCAGAAGCTATCAGCCGACATTTGGGAGGCCTTTCCAGGCCTCCAGCTGATTGCAGCTTGGGACATTACCCTAAATGCCCTAAAAGTGTCAGTTGGTTTGAGAAGGCCACTCCTTCTTAGGATCATTTCACTTCTCTTTCTTTGAATCCAGAGACTTCTCACCATTACTACAGTGACAATAAAGACCAAATGAAGGGTTCCGGAAGGGATCCAAATTAAGGATCAGCCTTTGATATTTTTGGCACTTCCGTGCTGTCACCAAATGAGCAGCCCAAGCAGAGAGCTAGGTTTCCTTTGGCCCAGTGCAGACTCTCAGCCACTGCTGCTTATCCTGCCATAAACTCACCTCTGCCTGGGAAGATGGCTAACCACTAACTTAAGAAGCAAACTACTCTAATCCAGGGCGGTTTATTTCCCCTTGAGACAAATGGTGTGTTTTATTATGGTGTAGCAACACTTAAACTTTTTTTTTTATGATGCCACCATTAGCTTTTGTTTCTGGGGAGGAATTACATGGAACTCGATGTAGGTAAATTAAATATGTCCTTGTGTAGAGTTCTGCTTTATCCCACTGAGGATGAAGTCCATTATAAGGAGCCTTACTCAGATCCATAGTAACAGGGCATAAATGCGGAAGAGACATGAAGCCTCATATATGTCTGAGTTACTATATATATTTTGGTTTTTATTATTTTTTTTTTTTTTTGGTGGAACCAGGGATTGAACTCAGGCCCTTACCATTAACCTTAGCATTTGGTAGGGGAGAAAATATTATCCCTCTACCCTGCTAGGTTCTTCCACTGGCTCTACAAAATAAACTGATAATGGGCAGACTAAGAAGAGCAAGGTGTGTATGTTTAATGTTATGTGCTTGAGGTCATCATAGAAAAAAAAAAAAAGAGTACCCAAGACAGCAATGAGAGCTTGTATACAATCCTAGTCAAAGAAGGGGATATAAGAAAAGACAGAGTAATAATTCTTAGGAAAGGTGTTTAGGATCGTAATAGATGAGAAATGTGAGAGTTGTAGCAGTTTTCCAGGTGTGGTGTCCACTGTAGGGGATTTAACTGTAAGGCTCCGTTTGGACCTGGCCCTCCCAATACCCAACCCATCTGCCAGCAGAGGCATTATTCTCAGCTCAGTGCTGGTCCCCTCAGAAAACACAGAATGTTAAAAAAAAAAAAAAGTTGAGATACCCATGACCAGATGTCTCCAGGACCTTGCTCACTGAGGCACAAAACATCCAGAGAACTCTGACCGCTGAGGTACACTATGATCTTCCTGCCTAATGCCCCTTCCCTTCTTTCATCCCTACAAAAAGAGCCTACATCTCTTTGGTCTGTACAGATGGCCTCTTCCACTTTGGATGCCTGCACCCAGGCACAATGAATTCCATGCCACATCACCTTCACACAAGCCTGGTGGTCTCAGCCTTGCATCGTTCCTTACACTCAAACAAAGAAGCCCCTGGGAGACCTGCCTTTGGGCAGATAAGGAGTGCCCAGAGAAAGGTTCTCCTTGTGTTTGCTCTGTTTCAATTTATTTCAGTTCAAAACCATCAATACATGAAAGTAGCACACGTTGGAATACCTTGTCATTCACATCATTTACACACACTCACACACACATCATTTTTTAACAACTCCATACTGGATGCTGTGAAACTCCAGCATTTCTATGCAGTCCCCAGAAACAGCCATTTGCATGTTCTCTCTCCTGTTCTCTTCCTAACAGCCCCAAAGGGAGCATTTACTATTCCCATTTTACAGAACAGGAGACTGAGATGTAAAATGATTGAGTAACCTGACAAAATGTCAGAAAACTACCAAGAACCACCACATGCCATCCCTCCAGCCACTCTCCAGAACCTCTCTGGCAAGGTTCACTTACTCTTGCTGGAGCCTGTATCCATGTTGAAACTTTAAAAAATCAAAACCTGGGAGAAGTTCTGTGGAAAATTTTTTTTATTTTCTTACCTGATAAACCTGAAACTACTCAGATACAACATTTGAAAAAACTTTAACTTTTCTTGGAATTTCTAATCCAGTGTTTAAACTAGAACCTAAACAGGCATTGGCACACACACAAGCACACACACTTGCTCTAAGGATAGTACAATAATTGTGGGAAATAAAGGACAGGAGTAGTACACTCTGTCCTGTATATGTTCTCAGTTCCATCTCTGCAGGAGGAAAAAGCCATCTCCTGAGTGTATGACTGTATGGGAGTACTGCTTGATATGCTAATACAAATCATTCAGTCTCTGGGTATGAATAACAATAGGCCTTCTGAAGGGTAGACTTCATGGTTTTAGATAACACACAGTGCGTGTGTGTGTGTGTGTGTGTGTGTGTGTGTGTGTGTGTGTGTGTGTGTCTGCGTGCGCATGTGTTTGTGTGATATTTTGTTTTTCTTTTTGTTTTTAAGAGTAGGTAAATTCACTGAGGAATAGGACTGGAGCACAGGAAGAGCTCCTGTGGGACAGAAGAGGTCTCACATGGGTTGCTGCACAGTGAGAGTTTTGAGGTAAAATGGTATCCCAATCTATTAGGCCTCTGCATCAGGACAAGAACAGGAGCAATGAGAGATTTCTTGCAAAGACACAGAGGAGTCTCCTGGCATCACTGTATTTTACCATGGGTTTTCACTTTTTCTGTTAGTCTAATCAGAGAGCTTTAGCACTGAATTAAATCATTCAGAGAAGCCCCAAAGATGAAAGAGATCAAGGCAGAGCTACTGTGGGCTCTGGAAGACCAAGCCCCCTGTGCTTTTCTTGGGAGCCCTCTGTGAAACCGTCAGAAGAACCATGCGCCAAAAGTTTAAAGGCTCCCATCATTTTTAGCTGTGTAAATGCTTTACACTGACACCAGAGCAAAAGCAAAAAGCATGAATTAAAGTATTCTGAGGAACACAGCATCCTGTGAAAAGCAAGCACATAATGAGAGAGAGAGAGAGAGAGAGATCTAAACTGTGTCTTTTTCCGTAACTTAAATCAACTTTGATCTTATATTTTAAAATTTGCTTTTAACAGATAATGTCTGCAGCACAAATTATAGGAAGGTAAAAACACGAAGGATTATAGGGATACAATATGTTAAATGTAATTTTCAAAGGTCCTTTATTGTGAGGAATTACAGTAAATTTCTGCAAATACAAAGTGACTTTGAAGTCAGGGCCTGTGCCTGGCCCTCTGCTCTGTAATGCCAGGGGCAGAGCTATTATTACGCTGTCACAAAAACGGCTCCAGCGCTGACTTTTCTATAAGTGTCTTCTAGCTATTCAGGGAAAATTCTGCCTCCCAAATACTCTAATAAGTTGCTAAAAACTAATAAAGAGGGTTATTATGTACTTTGAAAAGTCATGCTGTTATATAGCCCAGAAGTCTTTTACTATATAAATGAAACATATTCTAGACTTTTCTTTCTTTAAAAAAAAAACTTCTTTTTCCTACTTTTTCTAGCAAGAGCTCAAAGTTAAATATCTAGGTTTCTGAAAGATAGTAAAGAGCAATATTTCTCTGAGTCTTTCAAACAGAACACACAGCCCAGATTTTTACAGACAACTCACAGTGTCAAATATTTTACAGTTATCAGACTATATCTCCCTGTTTAGAGTTCAAAAACAGAAAAAAAAAAAAAAAAAAAAAACATGTGTGCTGTCATTTTAGACGAAGTAAAAGAGAAGGCTGAGTGAGTAGGAGGGAAGATGTTTAAAATCCAGTTATAGATGCTGCTTGACTTACAATGGGTTAGTGTCCCAGCAAACCCAAGTAAGCTGAAAAATCAAATGTGCATTGAAAACACCCTGACCTTCCAAACAGCTTAGCTTTATCTGCCTTAAATAGGCTCAGAACACTTCCAGTAGCCTACAGTTGGACACTATCATCTAACACAAAGCCTACTACATATCAAAGTGTTGAAAATCTCATACTAATTACGGTTATTGAGCCAAAAGTGCAAAACAGAATGTCAAAGGGTACAATCTTATGCATCAGAGGTGGAGCCACCCTCAGTCATGCCCATGTGTAGAGAACACTGGTCCTGCAGCTTGCCCTGTCCAATCAGTAGGTGCTGCCACAATCCACACTACATCCAGCTCTGTGCCACACAGCATAGATCCTGAGTATGCACAATGTGGTGTGCTGCAGAATTGTCCTGATGACCCTCTTGCCACTTCACCAGGACACCAAATCCATTGTCCCAAATGCTCACTGACCACATCACATCCCTCCTCCTGCATCCTGTTCCCAGTGGGGCAGACACCCCTGAAGGTGGCATAATAGAGGCCCATCACAGGTGCTGAAGGCTTCCTCATCTGCCACTCTGTTCTTCCTGCAGGGCTATACAACAGGGTGGCACACCTACGTGAGACTGTCCTGACAAAATACCATATCTTCTCCACTGGCCCAGGTGATTTTCATACAACTTAATGTCTGCCTCTCCCAAATACATCTCGCTTTCTCCTATTCATTTGGGACTTCTGTTATTTTTCAGTTAGTGCATCTGTGAGCAATTTCTGGCTGGCAAACGATCTGAGCACAGAATCCCTTGTCAGCATCATCAGTTTTCCTCAATGATGTCAAGGTACATTACCCATCATGGTGAGTGTCCCATTGATACATGAATTAAGTCATGTGGTGTACAACAGGACTCAGTCTTCCTGCAGTACAAGGGTTTTGACAAGCAGCATGATTGCTTGACTGTGTGGAGTCTGTTTGGGCTGCTACAAGCAGAATACTATAGGCTTTCTGGCACAACAGAAATTTATTTCTGAAGAATAGGCATCCAAAATGAAGGCGTCACCAATCTGTTTGGTGAGGACTGACCTCTAGCTCCTAGATTGTCTTCTTGTCCTGACATGCTAGAAGGAGTAAGGGAGCTCTGTAAGGTCTCTATTCTGATCCCATTCAGAAGGAACCACCACTTACTTCATGTAATCTGTAGGTCCTGCCTCCCAAAACTGGAATTTTGCAGGACTGGCTTCCAACATATTAATTTGGAGGGGAGCAATATTTGATCCATAACAGTGAGAGTATGCTTGCTTTTGTAATAAATGATGATGCCTGGCCTCATCCACAGTGGCTATACCACACCAGCAGTCCCATCAGAAATGAATGAGAGCTCCAGCTGCTCTGATCCAACATTGGCACCCAGTGTTCTTGGAGGCTGGGATTTGGTGCAGACTTCTATTGCTTATTTTACTTGCAATTCCTAATGGCATGATAAGGAGCATCATTTTTATGCTTATTTTCCATTCCTAAATATTTTGGGGTAAAGTTTCTTTTGGGATTTTTCACCTCTTTTTCAATTGTGCTGTTTGCACAATTCTGAGATTCTTCATATATTTTGGATACCTGCTCTTTGTTGGATTTTATAAATACTTTCTCCCAATCTGTGGTTCACGTTCTCCTTCTTACTTCTATATTTCTAGTCTCTATACACCAAGATGAAGGCTCATAGGCTCTGTCTTATTTGTCCCTCTCCCCCAAATTCTGATGTCATCATCAACACAAGCTGGTGATAAAAGGCAGCCCCATTAGTCTACTACCTCAAAAACCAGGGTTTGGGAGTTGTCTCAGAAGAAGAGCAAGGCTAAAGGTTACTGGGGTTTGGAAGTAGATCAAGGGTAATACTTCAATGCAAATCAAAAGTGGGTAAGAATCTTCATGAACAAGTTTAAGATGGTGGAAGCATCAAGACAAAGGCTTTCAGCTGATTTTGTGGAAACTCCTATACATAGGCATGAAGTTACTTGACTAGAAAAGCCTTCCTAGGATCAGTAATTTCACCTACTGAACATCACACAACAGTAAAGCAGTGCAAATGCAGACTGTACATTTATGGGTACTCAGCTTTGGCTCCTGTTGGTATGGGGTGCATCTGGGAGGCAGATGATAAATAACCATCAGCAGCCTGCTTCACATAAGCCCAGTTGAATGGCGCCAATAGCCTCCTCTTTCAAAATCCTACCTTCTTAAGGACAGAAAATGCTGTCCAGTAGGAATATTCTAGAAAGAGTCATACAATGTTTGCTCATCCACCCCAGGGTTTTTATCCCCAAATGATTGTGTGTGCACCACCACCCCTTTCAACTGGCAACTATAAAAGGAATCTATAAAATACCACTCATGACTATATTAAAACCAGAGAACCTAGCCTCTAACATCCTGCTGCACACTCCATACATTCCTATGATTTCCCTTCTCTACAAAGTTCTCAAGGATAAGGAAATCCTAACCAAGCCAAAACGTTTCCAGGTTGACCTCAAACACAGCACTTTTCTCTAACCTGGGCCCTATGCAATAACTGCTTCAAAAGCTCTTCACTACTGTGAATTCATGGATGGGTTTAGCCCTATGGCTTGCATCTGAGCCTTGCCCACACTCCTTAAACAGAGCTGATTTGTTTACTAAGTAATGATGCTTCTAATACTTAGTATGAGAGAGGCCTCCCCTGGTGATGTCCTCTCAACTACTGCTGTTTGGGGTCTTTCCTCCTGTGGAGTAATTCAGTTATCTTTCCCACACTGACCCCTTTGATCCAGGCCCACCTACCTCCCTGTTACTGTCTCCTGTCCTGTAGATCATCCACCTCAGTAGAAACAGCATCTTTTCTATCATTCAAATGTCCCAGGACCATTTTGTGTCTTACACTCTGTCCTCACCATTAGTGTTTCACTCAGTGTTACTAGGCCTGAGAGTCTTGACAGCAGATATCATTCACCACCTAGATCACACCTCAGCTGCTACATGACATCCAAAGCACTTTCTAGTATCTAAAATTATATTGCATTGTTTGTGCATGACTCATACTCTGTCCCCTCCCAGTAGAAAAGCAAATTTCTCTTAGCACAAGGACCTGGTCTTATTCACACCTGTGCCCCAACCACTATATCGATGAAGATATAGCTCATCATTCATTTGAAGACTTAGTATACAGATTGGCTGTAAAGTATACCCTGCATTCATCACATTCATTATTTTCCCTCCTACTTGACTCTGAGAATGGCCAGTAAGGGACATGCTGCAGTACAAAGCTTGTATGCACTGATTTTTATTTTATTTTATTTTATTTTATTTTATTTTATTGAGAAATAAATGGCAATAAGACAAATAACAATAAGACTGATTAATAGTACAGTTTCAATAGTTAATACGTTTTATGTTGTTATCTTCTTAGCGGTTATCCATATTTCAAGATACAGACAGGATATCCTGTCTAAACACTATTAGTACAAATATTTCTTCTCATTGATTTAAGTGAAAGTGGGTGTATATCTATACTGTATAGTACAGATACAGAATGGACCTTCCTTTGTATTCCCTTGTTTTGTTTAGTCCTGTCAGAGATGGGTCTTCCATTGGCATCTAAATACTATAGGTGCATGACTTCAGTATAACAATCCAAAACAGTCCATCAGTCCACAATAGTGATGGGTTATCTGAAGAAGTCGTTGACTTGGTCCTTTCACAGCTCAGTGTATTAATATGGCTTTACTTCATATATCTTGGCTTTATACTTTTTTGATGGATGGTTAAGACCAAGATAAAGCAAGATCTATATAACAAGAAATGTATCTTTTGTGTCTGATAAGGTCAGTCAAGTCCTCTCAGGATTTATCCTGTAACCCTGTACCGCAGTTTGCAGATCTTTTGTCAGTGTCAGCCATGTGGATGAGTCACGGCCATTGCTTGACCAATTTGCTCTCTGTGAAAGCCTGAGAGAATGTTTTTTCTCCATGTGACTCTCCTTAGGCACACTCTACATCATCAATCACGTTGCTCTATGGCCCCATAATCTCCTTGATCAGAAAATTTGTGACACAACTGAGTTACATGATATTACAGTACAGGTTCTCCTATTTCCTGAGTCTTCCCTGACCTTGAAAGGCTAGGGTCAAAATGTTAGCTGTCCTTGAAGCTCTTCTATTTCTCTAACTTTTGGTCTGCAAACTTAAGTTGTTAACCCTCCAGAAGAATAGCTTATTTTTACCCTATAACATATGCAGTTGAGTGTAACTTCACTGTCTGAATATCAAATATCTTAGGCATAACATGGAACAGGTATTTTCCTTCAAGTATTGATATGTTAAACTTTAAATCCTTACAGAATATGGAGATAAAAATTTTAAAAATGAAAAATATTTAAAGAATATGAATAAGCAATTACATATTTTACACAGAAATTTAGAAATCTAACCATATACAGCATTGTAGCAGGATAGTCCTGTGACTTTTTTTTCCCTTCTGTCTTTTTTTTTTCATTTATTACCCACTTAAAAAAAACAGAAAAAATTACAGTAAACAAAATTTGCTTGAGAGACAGTATGGTAATAACTGGTATGTCATGACAAGAAGTACATATTTAGAAGACCAGAATGACAGGCATTCCAAGTGTGACCCTTCTGTTACCCATTGCTATCTTCAGTACAGTTGCTTGGTTCAGAGGTATCAGCATGTATAGTTAGTCAGGTTGAGAATCTTACCAATTAACTGCTAGTTTCAAAAACCTGCTGATGTTTCTTAGGATCATTGCCTTACCCATCTTGTGCATATAAGTGTATGGCTTTGCCCCGTCATGTTTCACAGCTTTTCTCCTTGCCCTCTCCTCATTGTCTGATCCTCAAAGCACTGATTTCACATGGCACATCTTTCCATTAGAAATGCTACAATTTCAGATTCATAGTGTGTGCACAGTACAGTCAAGCAAGGTCAACAAAGGCATGAAGGAGACTCCCTCCCCTCAGCCCCTTTTTGGGTTGAGCCTTTCCTATGTATTTCCTTGACACCTTAAATATTTCTTTATTGGATTCCTCAACACTTCAGCATAACTATGTGTCTCCCTGACTGTTGATAGTTTGAAGGCAGAGATTTTCCTGTGTTCTTCCTGTGTTCTTTAAATTTTCTTTTTAGCTTTGAATTTTATTGGTATTATCTATATGATAAAAGCTCAACCAGATGTTTGTTGATAAAGATTTTTCTTGCAACTATTTTCTGATAAATTTAAAGAAAAATTGTGCGAAGTTTTCCCCAATTATACCTAAATTTTTAGATTTTCTTTTGTCTATAGAGCATAAAGTGCCCCGTGTAGGACATACGAAGGCCAAATATGGTCCTGGAGAATACTTGCCAAGTGGATATTTTGTGGCAGGATATTTATTAACCTGTAACCTTGATGCTCATTCTTAAATCAGCAATGGAATCAGTAGTATTAAAAACTAACCCAGAGAGGTTCTAACTCTAACCTTCCACCTTGCTTCTATGTACACCCCAATCTCAGACACCACAAGCAAGTGCTATGTTCAAATTCACTAGCTACTTATATGATGTTAGGTGGTAAGGATGAAAATTTGAATGCATCTACAATTTACTGTCCTTGGATACTTTGTGAGGTAGGGTATATGTCACCTCCAAGGACAATTCATTTTTTAGGAAAGGAGGGTCAACATTTATTTTTTTACAGTTCCTACAGCTAGATTAGTATCATTCAGTGCTTAACATTTTGTATAGGCAATTTAAGAATTAAATTTTTTAAATTATTTATATGTATTACTCTTGTTCTAAAGGAAAGATTAAGACTAGGGAAACCATTTGCTTACTACCCAATTACTCATATGGTGTTAAAAGGACTAGAGAGAAATACTAACCAGTGTAGAGAATGATTGTGTGTGTGCGCGCGCGCGCGCGTGTGTGTGTGTGTGTGTGTGTGTGTGTACTTGAGACTGAACATTGAATTCAGGGCCTTCACACTGAGCTACACCCTCTTTTCTTTTTATAATTTTTATGTTGAAACACAGTCTCAATAATTGACTAAGTTGCCCAGGCTGGACTCAAACTTATGATCCTCCTGACTCAACCTCTCAGATCACTGACTGCAGATATGTTCCACCAATAGGCATTTTCAAACAAAAAAACAATGGAACTAATTTTTTTTCAACAGTGTCCCATAAATCTAAAAAATCTTTTAAAGTAATGTGACAAGTACTTATCACCACACATGCATGAATTCACTTTTAAATATTTTCAATAAATGCACCAAATATCCACTACACTTCATTCACCTTATTTCTCAGATGACTTGGAATAGAATACAATTGTTCAGCCCCAGAGACCGGCCCGAGGCACCACGGCCGACTCTGCCATCTTCCTGGATCCTGCCCACACCGCCCAGCCAGAGAGACGGACCTGAGATAGCGGCTCACTCCAGCGGCATCCTGGATCCCGCGCCAAGCTCTCCCAGGGAGTGGGAATTTGCATGACTCACTAGGCTTCCCAGATCAGTGAGCATGTGGTGAGTCTGAGGGAGAGCCTTTAGCTTCCTCCCACAAGCCCTACCCGGATCCCTGCCCCCAAGCCCTCCAAACCAGTGACCGGCCTGAAACCTCAGGACCCACTCACCAGCACCTCCCCGGATCCCCTGCCTAAAGCCCGCTGAGCGAGTGGGAATTTCTCCGACTGCCTAGTATCAACCTCCAGTGGGTATAGAACTCCAAGGCTACCATGCCAGAGAGACATTTCCCAGGGATTCCCTGCCCCCCCCCCCACTCCGGGAGGCCAGTGAGAGCTCGAAGCCCGCCACACCACAGAAACATTTCCCAGCAATTGCGGTTCCCACCGACAGCCCCACACCCACTGCAGGTCCGCCTGAAGTGAGAACTCCAAGCCTGCCACACCTGAGCGACATTTCTCAGCGATCCCTAGTCCCACCCCATGGCCTGAACACCAGCTACCCTGGACTATGAGTGAGGGCTCCAGACCCGCCACGCAGGAAGGACCTTTCCGAGCCTGCTCGAGTTCCAGCCTGTAGACCCTGACCCAGCACAGGCTGGCTGACCCAGTACAGCCTACCCACTAAATAAGATCATCCACTATCCTTTTGGGAGCCAAGAAGACCCACCAAAGCCCAGGCCTGCCCACCTAGAGAGCAATCTGCCTGACACAGGAGGGCTGACCCCGGGAATTTTCTGGATCCTCGCTCAAAGCCAGCCAAGACAGTGGGAATTATCATTACTTGCTTTGCATCGCAGTTCAGTTCCTGCTCCCTAACCAGGGAACCAACAGAGGGAAACCACAGAAGCTACAGCAAAAAGGAAATGACCCCAACAGCTAGATCCAGCACAGGCATAGCTGGATAATCTCAAACTTAATAGACTGGGACTCAAATCCCATAACAAACTAATGTTATAGCTGCACCAAAGCTCTACACCAAAGGTCAAAGGTCAGTGCTATACAAAATGACAAAGACGATGCTTGCACGGTAGGAGCCGCGGGTAGTAGACGCATGTAGAGGCTTGCATCCCACTCGATAAAGGCTTGCTGAACCCGTTGCTGAGTGTCTGAGTGTCTTCTTCCGCGGGACGGGAGCGGCGCCGGACAACTTGGTGGCCCGTACGGGGACTCTGCCTAGCCTGGATCGAGTTGGAGATTTGGTACGTACCTGCAGGTAAGCAGAGGCTTAACCTGGCCCTGGGTGGTCGCGACACCGTGGGGAACGTTTGTCCTCCCATATAAGGGGAGTGGGTTTCTGCCTGAAAAATAAAGGCGTTTGTCCTCCCATATAAGGGGAGTGGTTCTTCTTTCGCTATGGGTCACGCACACAGCGCTCCAGACGCGCCTGAGACCCCGCTTGAGTTAGGAGAGGCGAGACAG
>PVKA01033152.1:0-24657 GCA_004027165.1 Ctenomys sociabilis | reverse complement strand
TTAAAGGACTCTGTCTTTGACTTAAAAAAAAAAATACAGTTATCACAAAAGAAGCTTTGGTTTGAGTTTATGGAATGGTCATTCCATTGTGATGTTTATTGTAATGTTTGTCCTTTGAATATATAGTCAATATATCTGATATAGATGAAGATATTTCATAAGCAGCTGTAAATGTAAAATGACTGAGTTAAAATAATCTTCCAGCGAGTAGAAGGTATAGTTTGTTTTCAGGAATGACTGGCATTTTCCAAATATCATTAAAATTATGTAGCTCTGCTCTTTATTGATATATATACATAAAAGTTTACTATAAAAATGCTTGTCACTATATTTGTGATACTCAGATTTTCTGGTTTCTGAGAGATTATATACTTAAAGTACAATGTTAAGTTAAAAATGAAAGTCAAATAATTAAAAATAAAAACCTGAAATAGACTTTCTATGATACTGTTGAAAATATAGGACTTATTTACCTGTAGGAGTACAGTGTATGACCTGATTGGCCATCAAAATGAATGCTTGTGCCTCATGGAGTTTTGTAAAAGTAGGAAATGTGCTAAAAACCTAAATAACTTGCATTTTCTCACCTTCAGTTTTTGGTCATCTCTATTCCAGTCTATTATTTATACAGACTGTCTAGAGAAGACAACTGGAATAAAAGTACATGTATAAGTTTAAAAGGTCCTCATTACCAAGATATAATGAGCAAAATGTGGTGTATTTTTTAAACCTTTTTGGTCTAGTGTTATATTCTCAGATGATTTCATGGTTCTAAATGGGAGAATTAAAAGTGTAGATAAAATGGTTTCTGTACTTCGGTGGAATTTCTTATATCAGCAACCTAATCGTCAACAACCTGATGATTACGTTATTCACGGGATATTTGACAAGTTTTTGGAGAAACTTTTGATTGTCATTAAATAAAATAAGAGTTCTACTGCCGCTTAATAGGTAGAGATCACAGAGTCTATTAAACATCTTATGGTTAAATAAGATAATCTACCAATAATAAGTTATAGGACCCACATGTCAATAGTACCAAGTTGAGAAACCCTTTCTTAACCTACATGAAGTCCTTGGATAACATCAAAAACTTGACTGCAGCATTTTGTTTTGCAACACATATGCCAGTGTTGGAAGCAATTATTTTGATGAAATTACTGATTCATCTGAGTTGTACTACAAGGCATTAATGACATGCCTGCCATTTTACTAGAATCTTCTGACATTAGGTGACCCCCTTCCTAAAAAAAAGAATGAGACAGAGAGAGACAGACAGACACAGACAGAAAGACAGACACAGAGAGGTAAAGACAAAGAGACAGAGGGAGAGGGAAAGAAACAGTTGAAAAACCTTTTGGAAACTGCATAATTCCATGGAAATAAAAATCCCACGTGTTTCACTTCATCACTAAAATTTTGAAACATATTTACAAATAAGCACAAAAATGTAAACTTAAATTTATAAATCAAACAGTGTATACAGTATATATTGCTTATGCATGATTGTCTAAATGAAGTAAAATTTAAACATGGGAAATAAGGAAGCCAACTCTTCATGCATTACTAAACCATTGTTTTAATAGTATTGGTGTTAAAATAATTTATATTTTCGCCTGAAGTATAGCACCTATTTCCTTCTTTCAACCCAGTTAAATCATTTAAATTTAAAATAAATACTTTCATTTGTTCTTGTACACATATAAATGTATTGTATAATATTACATTATATTTTGAATAATTATATTTATTTTACTTCTTAGTAAATTATATTTACATTTTGTTGAAACTTCAAAAATATTAATCTTTCTTTCAAACTGATGATTTAGTAAGACAAATAAAGGTCAAATGGGCAGGTAATTATCAAGGATGCAGGTCAAAATCATACATGTGTGAAATGATCAATGAAGTTACTGTTTCTTTAAAACATATACTACTCTAAGTTAACATTGAAAGTTCAACTATTAGACAAATGCTTTTTTTATCTAATAAAAGACATAGGATCAATTTTTCCATTTCATGGATCAGTAATTACACTAAAAGAGAAAGCATTCTCAAATTTTAAAATAATATACAGGTAACTTTTAGATATATGAAATAGATTGGAAAAGTCACATACTTAATTTCCACATATTTATGAGGTTTTAAGTAACCCATGTGAACCTTGTGTCTTGGAACATGATACCTGGAATGAAAACAAGTCTAGTATAACATTCCAACTGCAACGTACAAAATTTACTGATGAAGCACCACCTCAGAGTTGAATTCTGCCTACATAATAGGTATTAAATTGCTTTTTAGCCCTCTCGTCTTACCTCAACTACATCAATGTGCATAGCATAAGGAAAAATTTAGAGATCTGATTTCAGAGCTGCCTCTCTTCCCAAGCTTATAACTCCCCACATCTTGTAATTAGTTACAAGATCCTTCACAATAATGAGTCTCAGAGTTTCTTCTTGTGAAAATTATTGCAATATATGTCATACGTCCTAAGATTCTTTTTCTGCCAGTGAAAAGAAGCATAAGGAGTGGCATAAGAACAAATTTTATGACCTAAGAATTATTCTGTTATTTTTTTCAGTTACATTTATGGTATAGGAAATTATATCGAGCAACTTTGTCAAGGAAAAAAGTACACAAACAAGCTTTAAATTAAACTAGAAGAGAAATAGATTCTGATTCACTATTTTAAAGAGCTACAGCATGCTACTTTGTATTAATGAAGGTAGTGAAGAGGCTGGGCTTTGAAATCAGACAGATCTGAAGTGTTCATTCCTCTGTCAGTCTTTAACTGGGTATCACAGAAGTTCTTCACCTTGAGTTTCAATGTTGTCACCTAAAATATGTGTATAAAAGTACATATAAAATAAAATGTACTTACAGCCTAACATAATATCTAGAGGATAATACAATCATGATGAATAAAAGCTATGTGTATTATAATATTCTCTATGAAAAAGAAATCATTATTTATGCCTTGATTGACTTTGGCATTTTAATAATCATGGATAAATAATTCCATATGAAAGAAATTTTTCAGTTTATTTTCATTGATGAACTATAAACTATTATTCAAATTTCAAATGTATTAAAAAGTTAATTTCCATGCAAATGTAAGTTTTTGCAGCTCACTATATTTGTATTAATAGCATTATCAAAATATAAATTTAGAATTTTGCTGTGTGCTAGAGAAAGATCACAGCCAAGACTGACTGTAGCTGCAGGGCTTTGAATAAGATGCTATTTCTTACAAACAGCAAATAAATACACGAAAAGCGCTCAAAATCATTGGTCTTTCAAAAGATGAAAATTAAGGGCTGGCCAAACAGTTCAGTGGATTAAAGCACATGCAAGCAGGTTCAGGGGTTGGGGATTCGACTCCTGGGCATGCCATGACAGCCCTGCAGCCAAGGAGCACTAAGACAGCAATTGAGATTGAGCGTGGTGGCACATGCTTGAAATCCCAGCTCTTGACAGGCTGTAAACAGGCGGATCACTGCGATTCCAATCTAGCAGTGAAACCCTAAACACCCTGTGGACCCCTGAAATATAGAAAAAAAGATGCAAATTAAAACAACACTGAGATTCCATTTTACTCCAGAAAGAGTGGTTATTATGAAGAAGTCAACCAATAACAAATGCTGGAGAGGCTGTGCGGAAAAAGGAACCCTTCTGCACTGTTGGTGGGAGTACATACTAGTACAACCATTATGAAAATCAGCATGGAGATTCCTCAAAATGCTAGGCTTGGAGGTCTCATTCAAGCCACTATTCCTCTTGGAGGTATTTTTCCAAAAGAACTGGAAACACCATAACACAGTGACATATGTGAACTCATGTTTATAGCAGTGCTATTTGTCATAGCTAAATCCTGGAAACAACCCAGATGTCCATCAACTGAAGAATAGATAAAGAAGATATGGTACTTTTATGCAGTGGAGTATTACTCAACTATAGAAACAGATAAATTTGAGGCTTTTGTAGATAAATGGATGCAAGTGGACTGTATTGGTAAGTGAAGCAGATCAGACCTGCCTGTGCAAACATGTTGTCTCAGTAGTGTGAGAACCTAAATAAAACCTGAAAGGGACATTAGATACCATGAAAGGGATAGAATTTGTTCAATGGATGGGCAGGAAAAACTGGGATGAGTGAAAGGACAAAAGAAATAAGGGGAAGATATATATGTATAATTTGGATAACTGTACTGCTGACATCTGCTGGCATTTTGAAAGGAGCAGATAATGCTTAATTTTTTGTTCTTTCTATTCTTTTTTGGGTTTAATTTCTTATAAAATTTTTGTGTTTTTTTTGACAAAATGATTTACTAAAACATCCTTCATTAGACACTGCATATAAACACTATATAGTTTGAAGCATCTGTGTGACTTTTTAATAATTTTTATTGATTTTAATGAGAGAAAACAAAACTACTGATTAAAGTTTCAAAACAGGTTAGTAGGATGTTTACAATAATACACTGCATATTGTTATTGTCCAAGTCCACTACATATTGTTCTCTTTGTACTTGTTTTGTTTTTTTTTAACAAAATGTACAATTTTGTACATTTATATCTGGTAATCTAAACAACTAATTTGAAGATAACATCATGCTAATGCTTCAACAATGGCTGAATTCCTCTTACTTTGTCTACTAAAACTTTTTTTTTATGTATTTAGTACAGGATGTACAGGGTCTCACTACTAGATCAAACTTGTAATGATTCTCCTGCTTTCAACCTCCCAAACACTAGGACTATAGGCGCATGCCACCATGCACAGTCTCAACCTCTATCTCAGTGCACTCCGGGGCTGGGGCCATCATGGCATACCAGGGATCAAACCCAAGTCCCTGCGTCTGCCTTAGCAGGTGCTTTAATCTGCTGAGCTATCTGGCTGGCACTGTTTAATGAAACTTCATATGATTTCTAATGCTTTCTCTTTTTTATTATTTTATATTCTTTAATAAAAGATACTGTCTGTTCTTCAAGTTCTTTATCAAATGAGAAACTAGCCTCAATAGCTCCACAAACCATTTTCTGGCTTGATTCAAAGTTCTGTGATACCAAGTCCATATATTTATTATTTAAAAACTGCAACAGTTTAACAAAATCTATAAATAGATGTCCCTTAATAAAGTTATAATTTGAAACACGTATGTATGCTCAAGTTGTGAGAAAATGGCCCAGAAGATTGCTTAACCTTCCTTTTAAATACCAATTTTTCAAACAAAAGGATTTGGTTAGTGTTTGTATGATGCAACAGCAAATGTCTCTGAAAGTATTTTCAGTAAGTGTGATTCTTGAATCTCTCCTTAAATATAATTCATAATTACCCTAGATTAAGAATGCAATGATAATGAAAACATTTAGCGTCCACTTGGAAAACCTTTCATGCTTTAAAAAGCAATTGGTGGGCCTGTCAGATAGCTCAGCAGACTAAAGCACCTGCTTAGGCAGAGGGCAGCAGCTGAGGCTCGATCGCCAGGGTGCCATGCTGGCCCCACACCCGGGGCTCACTGAAATGGCAACGGATGAGCCTGGACGTGGGGGTACACACCTGCAATCCCACCGCTTAGGAGGCTGAAAACAAAAGGATCACTACTCTAGGTAATGAGACCCTGTAGATCCTGTACTAAATATATTAAAATAAATAAAAACGATAAAAAGTAATTTTTAAAAGTATAGAATTCCCAAAGGAGAATTTCATCACCAAATATGGCATTACAATTTTGTCATGTCAGAAGGAAGAGAGAAACACTGAACATGCTCTGAAGAGAGAAAATACGTTCTTTAAAATAGTGTATAGCTCCTCCATCCCGCCCGCACCCGCCCAGCCCCGGAGACTGGCCAGAGACAGCGCGGCCAACTCCGCCATCCTCCTCCATCCTGCCCGCGTCCGCACAGCCCCAGAGACCTCCAGAGACAGCGAGACCAAAGCCAGCAGTCTACTCGATCCCACCCACACTGCCCAGCCAGAGACTGGCCTGAGAAAGTGGCTGACTCCAGCGGCCTCCTGGATCACGCGCCAAGCTTACCCAGCGAGTGTGAATTTGCACGACTCACCAGGCTTCCCGTATCAGTGAGTGTGGTGAGTCTGAGGGAGAGCCATTGGCTTCTTCCCACGCGCGTTACGCGGATCCCTGCCCCCAACCCCGCCAAGCCAGTGACTGGCCTGAAACCTCAGGACCCACTCACCAACATCTCCCCGGATCTCCTTCCCTAAAGCCCGCTGATCAAGTGGGAATTTCCCCGACTCTCTGGGCATCAAAGTTCAGTGAGTGTAGAACTCCAGGCCTGCCATGCCCGAGAGACATTTCCCGGGGATTACCTGCCCCCCACCCCCGGCAGCCTGGTGACAGCTCCAGGCACACTGTGCCAGAGAAACATTTCCAGGTGATTACCGGTCCTACCACACAGCCCCAGACCCAGTGCAGGTCAGCCTGGAGTGAGAACTCCAAGCCTGCCTCACTGGAGGGATATTTCTCAGCAATCCTCGGTCCCACGCTACAGACGAAAACCCAGCACAGCCTGGCCTGTGAGTGAGGGCTCCAGGCCCACTGCACCATAGGGACCTTTACCAGACTTCTCGGGTTACAGCCTGTAGACCAGGACCCAGCACAGGATGGCCGGCTCACTACAGCCTACTCAGTGAATAAGATCATCCACTATCCTTTTGTGAGCCCAGAAGACCCACGAAAGCCCAGGCCCGCCCACATGGGGAACGATGGCTGACCCCGGAAACCAACAGAGGGGAACCAAAGGAGCTGCAGCAAAAAAGGAAATGAACACAACAGCTTGACTCAGGATAGGCATACCTGGAAAATCTCAAACTTAACAGACTGGCACCCGAATCTCATAACAAGCTAAGGTTATAGCTGCACCAAAACTCTACACAAAAGGTGCTATACAAAATGACAAAGAGAAGGGGAAAAATGCAATCCCAGACCTCGAGTCCATCAGGAAGGGCAGGACACTACCTCAGCTGCAATGAAAGAACTAACAGATACAGGAGCAAAGGAACAACAGCAGAAAGCTATAGAGGAAATAAAATGAGAAGTAATGCCACAATTTAAAAAAGAAATATTTGAATACACAGTATCTGAAATAAAGAATGAATTCCAGAAACATTGGGTGGAAAAACGATGCTCACCCAGAACAAGTGCAGAGAGCACTATTCCAACTGATATATATGAATTAACAGCATCTGAAGCAAAGAAACAACAGCAGAAAAATCATGAGGATCTCAAAGCAGAAATAAGTTCTGAAATCAAAAAAGAACTTTTTGAAGTCATAGGTTCTGAAATACCGAAACAAGTCCTGAAATATACAGAGGAAATCCAACTTGGAAGAAACACAGCAGAAAAACAATTCATAACTAACTCTAAAGAAGACATGGCTAAAAAAATTGAGGAGATCAAAAATATGATGGATTCCTTGAATGAGCAATACAGAAAAGAAATAGAACACATGAAACACAGTCAAAGAGATATAGAAGAATGAAAAATAGCAATCACGAGTCTACAAAACCTTCTGAGTGAAAGTGAAGACAGAGTTTCAGATCTTGCAGATGCTGGAGCAGCCAGTGAAAAGGTGAGAAAGGATCTCTTAAAAACAACAAGAAAGTAGGAAAAAATAATCCATCACCTGCAAGATGACACCAGGATGAACAATGTGAGAATAATTGGTATCAACGAGAATGAAGGCGTCAACACAAATGACATAAAAAGAATTTGGGGAGAAATAATTGCAGAAAACCTCCCAAATATGAGGAAACAATCCAACATTCATGTCACCGAAGCATACAGAACACCAAATAACCTCAACCCAAGTAGAAACACACAGAGACATAATAGTTAAGATCGCAGAAATCCAACACAAAAACAATATACTGAATGCTGATAGAGAGAAGAAGGAGCTCACATTCAAAGGAAAACCCATCAGAATGACAGCCGACTTCTCTACACAAACAATGAAGGCAAGGAGAGCATGAAGCAGAGTTCTTCAAGTCCTACAGGAAAAGAAATTTCAGCCCAGATTATTATACCCTGCAAAACTCTCTCTCAAGTTTGATGGAGAAGTGAAATACTTCCACGACAAAGAACAACTAAAGAATTTCATGTTGACAAAGCCATCCCTTCACAGGCTGATGAAAGATGTTCTAGAGAGTGACCACAACGACCAGAACTCCACACAAGAGAATGGAAGGAACCCACTAAACAGGACAGTCAATTAAACACAAGTTACAAAGGACTAAACAATACCAGGTAAATATCATGACAAACATAAATCAGCACATTTCAATTATAACCACCAATGTAAACGGGCTCAGTTCTCCAATTAAGGAAAATAGACTGGCACAGTGGATTAGGAAACAAAATCCAACAATATGCTGTATACAAGAAACACACTTAACACAAAAGGACATTCATAGGCTCAAAGTCAAAGGATGGAAAACAATACTACATGCCCCAGCACCTCAGAAAAAAGCAGGAGTAGCAATTCTGTTTTCAGACAGTCTCAACTTCAAACCAAGAATGATCAAACGCCCAAAGAAGGCCACTATATATTGTTCAGGGGAAAAATTCAAGAGCAAGAAGTAACACTCATAAATATCTATGCACCAAACACAGGAGCACCCAATCTTAACAGGAGATCTTAACACACCCTTATCTCAAAAAGATAGGTCAGCCAGACAAAAAATTAGAAAGGAAGTAGCAGAACTGAAGCAGAGCTTGGAACAAATGGACCTGGTGGACATATACAGAGTGTTTCAACCAACCACAGCTGAACACACATTTTTTTCAGCTGCACACGGGTCATTTTCCAAAATAGACCACATACTAGTCCAGAAGTCATACCTAAGTATATGCAAGAAAACAGAAATTATCCCCTGCATACTATCTGACCATAATGCAATGAAATTGGATATAAATGAAAAAAAGACACCAGAAAAACCCACTAAATTCATGGAAAATAAACAACACCCTACTCAGTAATCAATGGGTTGCAGAAGAAATTAAACAAGAAATTGAACAATATCTACAATTCAATGAAAATTCAAGTACAATTTACCAGAATTTATGGGATGCGAGCAAAGCAGTTTTTAGAGGGAAAATAATAGCTATGAACTCACACATTTGTAAACCAGAAAGGGAACAAATTAGCACCTTAATGTTGCACCTCTGACAACTAGAAAAAGAAGAGAAAACAAAACCCAGAGCACAAAGACAGGAATAAATCATAAAGATTAGAGCAGAAATTAACTCAATTGAGATGAAAAAAAAACAGTTCAAAGAATCCACAAATCAAAAAGTTGGTTCTTTGAAAAACTAAATAAAGTTGATAAACCTCTTGCCAAACTCATCAAAAAGAGGCAAAAGAAAATTCAAGTACAAGCGATAAGGAATGAAAAGGGTGAAATCACCACAGACCCACTGGAAATTCAGAAGATTATCAATAGTTACTTCGAGAATCTTTACGCACACAGAATAGAAGACACAGAAGAAATGGACAGATTCCTCGAAAGGTGCAAATTACCAAAACTGAATCAAGAAGATATTACAACTCTCAATATGCTGTTAACAGCCAACGAAATACGAAACGTAATGAAAAGCCTACCGACAAAAAAAAGTCCAGGGCCTGATGGATTCACAGCTGAATTCTACAAGAAATTTATAGAAGATACAATCCCCACACTCCACAAACTCTTCCATGAAGTTGAAAAGGAAAAAGTCCTCCCAAAATCCTTTCTGGAGGCAAGTAAAAGACACAACCAAAAAGGAGAACTACAGGCCAATCTCCCTCATGAACATAGACGCAAAAATACTCAACAAAATCCTGGCAAATAGAATATAGCAAATCATCAAGAAGATCATACACCATGACCAGGTAGGATTCATCCCATGTATGCAAGGATGGTTCATTATTGAAAAATCTACAAATGTAATACAATACATTAATAGACTGAAATCTAAAAACCACATGATCATCTCAATTGATGCAGAGAAAGCTTTTGACAAAGTCCAACACTCATTCATGTTCAAGGTCCTACAGAAAATTGGAATAGATGGACTCTATCTTAGCTTGATAAAAGCCATCTATGACAACCTAAAAGCTCATATAATCCTAAATGGGGAAAAACTGAAATCTTTTACTTTTAAATCAGGTACAAGACAAGGATGTCCTGTATCGCCCCTCCTATTCAATATAGTCTTGGAATCCTTAGCAACAGCCATTAGAAAAGAGGGAGAAATAAAGGGAATAAGAATAGGAAAAGGAGAAGTTAAATTATCACTATTTGCAGACAACATGATACTTTACTTGGAAGACCCCAAAAATTCCACCAAGAAACTACTAGAACTGATAGGGAAATTCAGTAGCATAGCAGGATACAAAATCAGTATGCATAAGTCAACAGCATTCCTCTATACAGATAACAAACACACTGAAAGGGAAACTATAGAAACAATACCTTTCACAATTGCACCGTGGAAAATGAAATACCTTGGGATTCACTTAACCAAGGAAGTCAAAGATCTTTTCACGGAAAATTACAACACCCTAAGAAAAGAGATTCTAGAGGATTTCAGAAAATGGAAAGATATTCCATGCTCCTGGATAGGAAGAACCAACATCGTGAAGATGGCCATATTCCCAAAATTGCTGTACAGATTTAATGCAAGCCCTATCAAACTGCCAACAGCATACCTCCCACATATAGAGAAATCAATCCTAAAATTTATTTGGAACCACAAACGACCTAGAATAGCAAAGGCAATCTTGGCCAATAAAAAAAAGACAGGAGGCATCACAATCCCTGATTTGAAATCATACTACAAAGCCACTGTGATAAAATCAACATGGTATTGGCAACAAAATAGACCTGAGGAACAGTGGAATAGATTAGAAGACGCACATGCATCTACGAAAATACTCAGCCATCTTATCTTCGACAAAGGGGCTACACAAGCTCACTGGAAGAAAGATAGCCTCTTTAACAAATGGTGCTGGAAAACATGGCTTTCTACATGCCGAAAACTAAAACTTGACCCAGCTCTATCACCATGCACTAGGTTAAAGTCAAAATGGATTTAAGATCTAAACATGAAAACAGAAACACTCAATCTCCAGGAAGACAAAGTAGGAGGAACTCTTGAAGACATAAGGGTAGGTAAAGAGTTCATGAACAAACATATATTCGCATGGGAAGCTCTTGAAAGAATCAACAAATGGGATCAACTCTTCTTAAAGAGCTTCTGCATGTCAAAAGAAATTGTCAACAGAGTGAAAAGACAACCCCCAAACTTTGAAAAAATCCTAACTAATAAGCAATCAGACAAAGGACTACTGTCTAGAATATATAAAGAACTAAGATATAACAGGGCCCTCAAATTTAAAGACCCAAGTCAGAAATGAGCATCTGAGATGAATACACACTTCTCAGAAGATGAAATTAAAGAGCAAATAAATATATGAAAAAGTGCTCCACATTGCTAGCCATTCGTGAAATGCAAATAAAAACAACACTGAGATACCATCTCACTCCAGAAAGAATGGCTATCATAAGGAAATCAACCAACAACAAATGTTGGAGAGGCTGTGGGGAAAATGGTACACTTCTCCACTGCTGGTAGGAATGTAGACTGGTACAACCATTGTGGAGACTCCTCAAAAGTGTAGGACTAGAAATCCCCTTCAAGCCGGCTATCCCCCTATTTGGAATTTTCCCAAATTAACTGAAAACATTGTATCATAGTGATATATGTGTACCTATGTTTATAGCAGCACAATGTGTGATAGCAAAATCTTGGAAACTACCAAGATGTCCATCACATGAGGAATGGTTGAAAAAGATGTGTTATTTCTATATAATGGAGTATTACTCAGCTGTTAAGAATGATAAGTTCGAAGCATTTATACTGAAGTAGATGCCACTGGAACATATACTCGTAAGTGAAATAAACCAGACACACATGTGTAAATACGGTATAGTCTCCCTAGTATAACAAGCGAAAAGCAGAAATACAAAAGAAAATGTACAACAACTACAATCAATTGAGTCAGATAAGGCAAAGTGAATGGCATATGCTGCAGGATACTAATCAGCTTTTCTTCTGGATGGTTAACAACCGAAGATCACAAGTCAGAGTTGGAGAAATAGAAGAGCCACAAAGCCAGCCAACATTTTGGCCCTAGCCAAGGTCAGCGAAGACTCAGGACATAGGAGAACCTGTACTGCAACATCATGAAACTCAGGTGAGCTCCAAATTTTCTGAACAAGGAGATTATGGAGCCACAGAGGAAAGAGATTGAAGTTCTAAAGTATGCCTGGGGAGAGTCACATGAAGAGAAAACTTTCTCTCAAGCTCTCACAGAGAGTAAACTGGTCAAGCATTGGCCGTGACTCATACACATGGATGACACAGACAAAGGAACTACAGAATAATGTACAGGACTGCAAGATAAACCCTGAGAGGACTTCACTGACCACATAGGAAATATAAAGTTCATCTGTTGGTATATAAGTCTTGATCTACCTAGGTCTTAACCATCCAGTAGAAAAGTATAATAATGTAGTATACATCGTGGGGCCATAATATTAAGCTGCGTTGTAAATGGCTATGGTCGACAATTTCTTTGAATTGAATTCTATTGTTGTAGAATGCTGGACTGTGTTGGATTGTGGTGTCAAGTTCAAGCACCTAAGTTAGTTGAATGACAATGGAGTGCCCACCTTTGACAGGTGTAGACAAAGGAAGGGGTGTAGAAAGAAAAAATCATGATGTGTGTGTATAGACAGTACAGTTGGGATAGATAACGCTGTGCTTCTACATAATTCTATGAGAGGCAAAATCTGCACTAATGGTGGTTGGACAGGATATTACGTCAGCTTCTAATACTACTGTCATCCACTAGGAACATAATTATTGAATTTTTCATATAATTCAGGTATAAAAAAGAAGTAAGCAGCTACACTTTTAATTCACTGATAAGAGATATCTGCTAAAATAATATTTGTAAACATAATATCATGTATGCACCTTGTACAATACCAAAACATTATGAAAACAGTTTGCAATGTATTAATTTATCGAATCTGTATTAAGGTGTCTTGAAACTGTCTGACATTTGTAGTTCAATAAAATAAAAAAATAAAAATAAAAATATAAAATAAAAAAAATAAAACAGTGTATACAATATTCTCTTAACCTCACCTAACCCCTAAGAGTTGAGGTAAAGCAGAATGGCACTTATTTTAAGATAAAAATTTCAGCAAAATATACTGAGGTCACAGTCCTGGGCTAGTTTGACTGACGTGAAAAATACTAGAAATATCTATGATGAGGTGATAAATATTTGTGACAGTTACATTATTAAATGAATGCTAAAACAAATTTAGTTATCACTCTTCAGTATTTGTTTTTATAGCATTTTCTACCATGAATATAATCTTCCCAAAATTGTGCATAGGACAGATATAAGAAAAAGGTGTTTATATTTCCAGGTATCTTTGTGGTTAGACAGATGAAAATAGACCTAGTAATTATATGGCAACATCATTCTCTGTACCTTTCAGTAAGTGTTTTTTTGTGCACAGCTAAATTCATGCAGTAAAGATGATTAAATAATTTTCAATAATTCTAAAATGCAGTTCAATTGGAAAATATCAAAAACATAAATTTTATTACTAGTTTATCAGTTATTCCGGTTTTTTTAAAAAATATTTTTCATTAAACATATTAAAATACTACCTATGATCCTTATTGTTTAAAGTATCGTGAACATACTTTTGCAATTTTCGAAATAAACTACTATGTAAATAGCCATATTGTAAAATAGAATAATCATTCAAGTACTCTTTGAGAACCTCTTCATAATCTGCTGAGTGAACAATCACCTACATATTCATTGAGAATCTTTCTATAAGAAAACTCTCTATTAGGCATGGGAAAGAATATTTTTTAAAAACAATAAGGAAAACAAAGTGAAGGCAGGAATGAAAAGAATGGAATAGGAAATAAGGAATGAAATATATAGCACTAATATAAAATATATAAGAACCATAAAATTGTCATACTATGTGTACTGTAAGATTTTATCCTATTCAGATGCAGAACATCCAAAATGAAACAAATCTTTAAAGTTGAATTTTTGATGAATTGGTAGTTTCTTTTAACTGTTTTACTTTATCTTTAAAGATACTGTCATTTATGCAGATAAAATTTTCCCAGTATGTATGATAGAGAAAAATGAATTTTATAACAATTTTAAATTCCAGAAAATGTTTATATAATGCTTATCTGGAAACTTTCCATATTTGGTGAATACTGCTTCATATTGGGTAATCGCATACAAATAATTGAGAAAGGAAAACTAACAATCATGTCAGGCATTTTTTGTGCTGATAGTACTACTGCATTCCTTTTTTTTAATTATTTATTTATTTATTCATTTATTTATTTATTTATTTTCGTGGTACCAGGGATTGAACTCAGGAGCTTGCGTTTGCCAGGCAAACTCTTATTATGCTGAGCTATTTCCCCAGCCCCTCTTTTTTATTTTAAAGACAAAAACAAATAACAAGAAAAAAGACAAAACAGAAATGAACCATAAGACAATAAAAGTGGTACAGGATTTCAGGAAATTAACAATGGTTATATTACATATTGTTGTCATCAAATTTGTTGCTCAAGCTACCAGATATAGGCATGCAAGATTGATGAGTTCAAACATTAACTATTTCTTTCCACAAAACTTGAAAAGTAGCACTAATGCATTTCTTAAGGAGTCAAGAGTGTTATCAAAAATACCCATCTTGAGCCAAGGAGATAGCTCAGGAACACATGTACCTATCTGGCAAGTGCAAGATCCTGAGTTTGATTCCTGGTACAACAAAAGATATTCTTTTACTTAATAGTTATTAATAATTTGGCGAAAACATTTACTTATAGACAAGAAACTTCTTTGCACTCTTCTGTTTGAGTAGATTATCTCTGAGGATCATCTTTTATTGTCACCTTTACAAGACATCTTGTTGGGTAGAAAACCTTGTTCCTTTGTTGTTTTTCAGACAGAACTGTTTAAAAATATGTTTTGCAATCAAAAACTTCCAAAAATTGGACACATTTATTACAGCTTTTATGCTTTAAATCCTTTCTGTACCCAAACTAGAATTCATTAATTATAGTTTTTTCACTTCAAAATGCTCCTCCATATATTGATAGACTATTCTGCAACAGAATAAAGACATCATGAAAATAATGTAATAAAAGTCCAATAGAAAATTTTCATAAATGTAAATAAAAATACAAAATACAAAATAAAAGATACTAAAAAATGTCTCTCTATACACTTGTAACACCCTGTATCTTTTCTATAAAGGCTAATGGACTAAAATATGTCTTTAGTTTTGGATGTTTCTAAAATAAACATTTCTAAAATTAAAAAAACAGGAAAAAATTGTAATGCTAATCACCTTAAATACCTAAAAAAAGTGTAGAAGTACTGTGAATAACTGTCACAAATCAGGTAATAGATGAAATGCACAGATTTGAAATCAGTGACAGAAAGTGACTCAAGGAGAATCATAAATTAGAGTAGACATATAAAAGGTAAAGACACTGAATGTTTCACAAGGAAAAGAGACAACTGGATCCCAGTGATTCTACTGTTGAGTTGTGCCAAACATGTAAAATATATCTTAGACCAACACCTTCACTGTTAGGAAAAAAAAAGGAAGAGGAAGCAATTTATAAATCACTGTGTGAGTCAAGTGTTACCCTGATACCAACAACAAAATTTTCTCAATGAAAGGAAATGACAAACTATATCCCTAATATACAAATCTTCAAAATTACTAGAAAATTGAATGTACCACATAAAAAAGATTGCGCACTGTGATCAAATACTGTTCAAGCTAGGAATGAAAGTTAGGTTTATTATCTAAGAAATAATTGATTTACTACACTCTATTAATAGATGAAATGTGAAAAATAATAGTCATTGCAATATATAATCAATAAATAGTCCACAAAATTCAATACAATTCCATTATAAAACATCTTAACAAATTAGTAACAGAAAAAACATCCTGTACTTGAGAGAGTATCTATGAAAGGTCCATAGCTAATATGCTTAGAGGCGAAAGGCTTATTTCCTCATTAGAATCAGAAACAAAACAGAGAAGTCCATTCCACTGTTATATCACAAATTCTAGCCAGGAAAATTATAGAAGAAAAATAAAATTCATCTAAAGAATTAATTACCTATCATCTTGTTTTGAGATTCTGTTTTTTTTATTGTTTTGTTTTTTATTCTCTTCAAAATAAAAATATTAGAAAAGAAAAAAAATAAAGAATTAAAACTATTATTCAATGGCATGATTGTATATATAGAAAACAGTAAACAAACCTCAGCAAAACTCTTAAGACTAATAGAAAAAATGCTCAGGAATAAATTTAACAAAAGTAAAAGACTTTACATGAAAAACTATAGAGCTGGGACCGGGGAGATGGCTCCATAGAATAAGTGCTTCCCTGCCAAGCACAAGGGCCTGAGTTCAGTCCCCAGTTCTGCCAAAACAAGATCTATAAAGCAGTGTTGACATAAATGAAGGATTTTAAAAAAATTGATAATATATTCTATAGCTAAGGACTGAATAGTGTAAGTTTTTACGTATTTAGTACAGGGTGTACAGGGGCTCACTACACAGACTGGACTTGCAGTGATCCTCCGGTTTTTAGCCTTCCAAGTGCTGGGATTACAGGCATGCCACACCCAGTCTCAGTCCTCCTCTCAGGGTGCCCTAGGGGTGGGGCTGGCACAGCATGCCTGGGATGGAACCCCTGAGTCCCTGCATCTGCCTAAGCAGGTGCTTTAGTCTGCTGCACTATCTGGCTGGCCCTTGGTTTAATGTTGTTAGAATAGTAATACCCTGCTTTGGCAAGCGCAGGGACCAGAGTTCGATTCCTGATCCAGCACATCTCATAGGCCCTGCCCCCAAGGGTGACTGAGACTAGGCATGGTGGTGCAGCGCTATAATCCCAGTGCTGGAGAGGCTGAAAACAGGAGGAACACTACAAGTCCAAGCTTCATAGTGAGACCCTATCCCAAATACATAAATTAAAAAAAAATATTATAATACTTCCCAATTGATATACCATTTCTTTCAAACACCCAACTGGATTTTTAATTCATTTTTCACTGATTTGACAAGTTGATAGTAAATTTATATGAAAATGTAAGGGTCTTAGAATGCTGAAAATAATCTTAATGAAGAAAAGCACTTTGGACTCAAAATCTGTACAAAACCACAGCGATGGGGCAGGGGAGATAGCTCAGTAGAAAACCACAGTGATTATAAGAGGATAATACTGTCATAAAGTTAAACATGATTAGTGGGACAGAATTAGAGCTTGCAAGTAAATTGCTACATTACACGTAATTGATTTTTTACAAGATTTTCAATAAATGGTACAAAGATAATTGAATATTCACAAGCAAAAGAACTGTTTGTTCCTTATGTACCACCAGGCACACATGTGACAAAAAAAATAGTTCAAAATGATACACAAGATACAAAAGTAACCTTAGTAATTGTAAAAATTTTACAAGATATGACAATAAGTTTTTGTGGCCCTGGAATAGTTAATTTCTTAGAAATGAAACTAAGAGTGCAATAAATAAATTAAAAATGAATAAATTTAACTACAAAACTAAAAGCATTTGAGCTTCCAAGATAGCCACAAAGACAGTAAAAAGACAATGACACAATGACAGAAAGCATGCATCAAAGACTTTAAAACTCATTTCTTACTAAAAATGTGCTTAAATGTAAGATTTTCTTCATATCGCTCTGTCTCTGTCTCTCCCTCTCACTCATTTGCTTAAATGTATTATTACTACCAACTTCTAATGTAATTCTATAGTGGTCAATGAATAAACTCTTTATGATGCCAATGCATTTGATTTTAATTCCAGGAGCATTTGTTACTCTTCTGGCCCTGAAACTTGTGGTACTTTCTACAGGGTTCTATAAAAACAAGTGAGATCAATGTTTTACAGTATTGCTCTGAACTTCCACAATCTAGCTAGGTTTCAACAGGTATTTTATAATTTCTTAAGAATAGATATTAAGATCTCCTCCTATAAATGTGAAAGTAACCCTTTAATCACCTTACTCTTAATTTTTCATGAATTGATTTTGAAGCTCGGAAAGTGACATGTACATATTTAATAGGATATCTTCCTAATAAATTGAGTGTTTTATCTTTATGAAATGTCTGTGTTTATTTCTGTTAAAATCTTTGTCTTAAAGTCTATTTTATCAAACATTAATGTTAATTGATAATGTTCATTAATGTTATAATTGTAGCCATCTTAGGTTTACTCTTGACATGGTATATCTTTTCCATTTACCTTCAATTGTATCTACTTCTTTATATTTAATATACTGCTTTCAATGGTATCCTCCCAAGAATTACAATTATTAATTTCATTTCCACTGAAGTTGTATTTAAATTTTCTCGCTGTATATAAAACGAGATAATTTTGAAATATATCATCGCCATTCTGAATTTCATGTTTTGGACACTGGATTTTGTTATAGTTCTCTGAAATATAGTGAAGTTTTTAAATTTAAATGTAATGCAAATTGATATTGAGAAAAATGAAAAAAATGGAATTTTATAACAAAGTAATTAGAGAATTTCAATAGTGGATTAATGGCCTAAATGCTACTCACAGTCCAACTCAAAAAAAGAAAAGACTCTCTCTTACAAAGTAAAAACAAACAAATAAAAGGAGAAAGCTTTCTTTCCATTGAACAGTACAAACTAATTTTACCAATAAGGCAAATTAGCATTTATCTTAAAATACTTTTGAAACAACAGAATACATAATGTTAATAGTTAATTAAACTTTTCTCTACTTTCTATATTATGGAGTACTACTTTAGTCAAAAGAAAGGTAATCTTAAATAATTGTAGGCAGACATATGCAACTTCGCAATGTAACATTAAGTAACATAAGTCAGACAATAAGCTTCAATAACATGTTTCTCTTATGAGGGAAATTCAAAATAGACCCAAACTGCACAGTACCGTAACTTTAAGGAGGTACTGGGTTACATTTAAGTTCTGTTCTTTTTGTCTAATATATATTTTTGTTACCTGTTTCCAGCTTGTCATTCATATATGTAGGAGTCACTTCCAGGTCCTTGTCTTGGTCCAAGAAGCCAATATTTGTAATCCCAAAGTTACGTTATTGAAATCCCATCAAGTTAATTCCAATCTACCACTTTCAATGCAACCCATGGTTAAAATAAGACAATAAATTATATTTTCAATCACTGGGGAGTCAAGGGACTCTAAGTCCAGCCACGAAGATGGCTTTGCGGAATAAAGAAAGCAACTCAGGGCCTCACCCGAGAATTGTGGGAAGTAGGTCACAATTGTGAGCTGAGCTAGGTGTTGCAGCCTACATTTACCTCTGCCATATGCAGAGAGAGTAAGCTGCATTATACTATCATGCCACTGAGATAGTATCTAATGTTTTGGGGGATATGGTGCTTTACCTTTGATGTAGTTTTTCAAGCCCCAGGAAGTCATATCCTTTGTCTCAAGACTCGATCCCAGCTGGCAACTTGGAGCATTAGCTCTTCTTCCTGTCTCAACCAAGCTTACATCAAAGAGCAGCAGGTATAGGTTATCAGGGAAGCATGCAGCACCTCAGCTAGACCAATATACATTGCTCAAGGCCAATTGAAGGGTAAACAGAAGTCCTATCCAGCTCTGTACACAGCAATATGAGGAAGTAGGGTCAGGCTCAGCCAAAGTGGAGACTGTCGCTCTTCTTTCAAGGAGAGCTGCTCAGGGGGACCTACACACATGTACATATTCATATAAGTTTGCACCCAAAGTTCAGGGTTTGCCTTTTTTGACTGTGTCCTTTCCAGAACTGATTGCTTACTCTTCAACAAGAAAACATTCTGGTTATGCTCAGTTTTAGCTGTTCCATGAGGTTGTGGTCAAGGTTATCCTCAGACACAGCTTTCAAACATGGGAAATTTACTTTGTACTGATTACTTGGTCCAAGTTTTAACTCCTTTCTACAAACGTGTGCTTTGTTCAATCTTCAGAGCCTCCATCTATTTTAGTTGATCTGTTCATTTATTCTTGTCTAAAACTTGCAGCCAGTATTTGCAGATCAAAATATTTGGCCTTGATTCCTTCATAGTGGAAGCAAAAACCCCAGGAGGAAGCTTTAAGACAGATCATTAAATGTTTCCACAGAGACATACCAAACTCACTTGAACTGAGCTAAGGCAGAGACCTTAACAAAATCAGGAGATCATTTACACTATCAGGAAATGTGTGTAAGAATCCCAGACCAAATAAAGTGAAATGTCTATTTATGAAACAATCAAGTAGTCTAAAGCAATCAGACAAGTAAACACAATTTGGAAAGGAGGTCTGAGATGGAAGTAGACTTGGAGAAATTAGCAGTGTATAGAATATATGCAGCATTTAAATCTACGATACTGAACGAAATCATTAAGAATAAGTGTGGATCAAGAAGACCAAATGTCTGAATATTGGAACTTGCAATATTTCAAAGTGTAGAAGTCAGAGAAATATGGAAGACTTAGGAAAGAGAACTGATAATAAGATCATTGCCTGGACGGTATGAGGAAAACACATAAATGTTTCAAGAAAATTGGATTATTATAATGCCAAATGATGCTAATGAATGAAAAAATGAAGACTGGAAATTGGTCAGTGAAACTGGAATCACATACATTACTGATGAACTTAACAATGAGATTTGTATGAAACAGTTAAAACTCTTCAGGAAATTCAAGAAAAAAATTGGAGGGGTAGAAATAGTTAAAATATATACAAGTCGTTTTTGAACATTTGAAGAGAAAGGGTACAAAGAAATGCAGCAACTAAAGAAAGGTGAAGTCAAGAAAATATTAGTTTTATGAGACACATCACACAACATTCAATGTTTACTTTTTGACAAGGATAATCTAAGAGGCAAAGCTGAGGACACAGCATAGCACTTGGTATTTTCTCTAAAGTACTATAGATACCAAATATTTTAGACTTTGTTGACTGCTATGCTTTTCCATTACAGCACAAAAGCAGTGGTTCCAAATCAATGGATGTGGATGTACTCCAGCAACACTTTATTTTCTAAGAGATGAAAGACAAGTTTTGGGTTGTGGGACATACTTTGCTGACTTCTGATACAGGACATAAAAAGCATAATATTGGAAATTAACCTATTAAGTATGCAAGCCTGAATCAGACCCAGTTTACAAATATGCAGGCTATTGTCTGATTTAAAAAGCAAAATGCATCCATTTGAATAGAAAGTTAGAGTAAAATAATGAACTTTGATAAAGGTTGAATATGTGATCATGACTGAAGAACTTTGGTTTCTTTGTTCTCAGATTAATAAAGGTTAAATCATCCCTGACTTTAATTACTCAGTGCATTTCTGGCAGACACTGTTAGCCTTGTCTATCTGTACCTCACCTCCTGATACAATTAACACAGCACTTTACACTAGAGGAAAAAGAGGATAATGTAAGATAATGTAACTTAGTGCCTAGTGTTTCACATGTAACTGTAATTCAGCTTCTTGATTTTTTAAATTATCTAAACAAGAGATCAGTATAGGATATCAAGCTGTGGGAATTGCCTTAAAAATTTTAATATACCAAGAGATTCTACGTATTTGTAAATCTATTGTGTTTTTGACTTGAAATTATTGTAAAAGTACCATTTCTTTTACCTGAGTCTTTTTTTATAATAAGCCAAAAACTTCCTGTCACGCAATTCCTTTACTCACCATTTCTTTTCAATTTATTTTGTCTAAGTATGCTTAGTTCTACAGAAATGTTGGCTCACATCGTATAAAATGACTAATTTTTAACATTAGTAACATGTATAAAGCATTTCATTTTGGTAAAGGTATACTTTCCTGGTAGTCAACATTACATTACAGAAGGTACTGTAAACCACAGAGATTGCCAAAGTAACAGCAGTGTTGATATAGATATTTGAGGAAGTCATGCTTTCTGAGAGACTGAATATATTGGCATGTGCTTCATAGGCTGCCCATGCTCCCTACTCCTCCAAGTTTTGAAGTAATTGCAAATGTCAGTGCCCTGGCATCCACTGTGTTTGAGGCTGTATTACTCCAGTCTTACAAGTAAGAAAACATGAGTCACCTAAGAAAACATTTTGAAAGTAGAACCAGCACATACAGATTTTAAAAACAAATCAAAGGTAACTATTTCTCCGTTCAGACAGATTTTTCTGAAAATAGTTTTTCACCTACGTGCTGAGGACGTAAAATGATTTATTGCAGCCCTAATATTTTTCTCTGCACAAAGCACAATGCTCCATAATTCTTAAAGAAAATAATACATTCAAGAAGAAATGGGAGTAAAAAGTAATTGATATTACATTTATTCGTTATATATTAAGTAAAATTTGGAAAATTTAATAAGATGCCATGGCACTTTAATTTAATGAATGTTTAAGAGAACAATATCAGGAGTTTAGGAAACTTACTGAATATCTCAACATCTCTGTTCCGTTTCCTGTATAATAGAATTTCTGTATTAGTAATATCTACTTCCAGAGGTTAATAAAATAGTATTTAAATTCCAGAATCTGGAATAGTGTGTCAGGAAATAATAAGTGAGGAGAGAATATCGATGCAAAAGAGAGTGCCCCAGGAGAAGCTACATGGTATCACTGTGTCAAGCTGTGACCTAATACAAAGAGCAGAGGGGCCAGGGAAATAGCTCAGTGCAGTAAGTGCATGCCTGACAAGCACAAGGTCCTTAGTTCAATCCCTGGTACCACAAAAAATGGATAAATAAATAAGCAGAGGAAATGGGCGGGGGAGATGGTTCAGCAGAATAAACACTTGTCTGGCAAGTGCAAGGGCCTGAGTTCAAATCCCTGGTTCTGCTAAAAAAAAAAAAAAAAAGCATTAGAAAATTATACTTTATGCATCTGGGTCATTTTGCCTCAATGACCTTAAGTATGTCTGGATTTTTCCTGATGTATAATGCTAGCTTAATAAATCTTAATACATAATGAACAGAAACAAATTTACATTTCTCAGATGTTTTATCATTATTGTAATAGAGTATTTAAACCACACATGACATAGCCCTAAATTTAAGTTTGTTATTCCTCTTCATTGGCATCAGATTAACTGAAATGCCAGACTGTTTCTTTATTATGTTTATTAAGAATCATTACACTGTATCCCATAAATTTGTACGTCTAAAATAATCCTTAAAATGAGATCTAAAAAGAAATCACATTAGACTTACTTTGTAAGAGTTTATTTGATCCTATTAGGAAAGTTGAACCATCACAGAGGTTCATTAATTCTTTCAGGATGTTGTGGGACCTACCAAATTGCTACAGCCATGGGTGAGTGACATGGGTACCAAATTATGCATAGTAGCAGGAATTTCCTAAAAGACGTGAGATTTCTTAGTAGTTAAAAAGTTTTAATTTGCCTTTAGTGCCTAGGTCATTAACAGAAACTGATTTAGGCACAGGGAACAACCTAACCCAAATTGAAAATTGTGAAATAATAATAATGATAAATAAATAATTATAATACTAATCAGCTTTTCTTGTGGATTGTTAACAACCTAAGTTCACAAATCAGAGTTGGAGAAATAGAAGAGCCACAAGGCCAGCCAACATTTTGGCTCTAGCCTTTCAAGGTCAGCGAAGACTCAGGACATAGGAGAACCTGTACTGCAACATCATGAAACTCAGGTGAGCTCCAAATTTTCTGAACAAAGAGATGATGGAGCCACAGAGGAAAGTGACTGAAGTTCCATAGTGTGCCTGGGGAGAGTCACATGAAAAGAAAACTTTCTCTCAGTCTCTCACAGAGAATAAACTGGTCAAGCATTGGCCATGACTCATCCACATGGATGACACAGACAAAGGATCTTCAGAATAATGTACAGGACTACGAGATAAACTCTGAGGGGACTTCACTGACCACATAAGAAACATAAAGTACATGTGTTGGTATATAAGTCTTGCTCTGTCTAGGTCTTAACCATCCAGCAGAAAAGTATAAAAATGAAGTATACATTGTGGGGACATAGTATTAAGCTGAGCTCTAAAGGGCTATGGTCGACAACTTCTTTGAATAACTCACTATTGTTGTGGAATGCTGGACTGTGTTGGATTGTGTTGTTGAGTTCAAGCACCTAAGTTCGTTGAATGACAATGGAGTGCCCACCTTTGACAGACATAGACAAAGGAAAGGGTATAGAAAGAAAAAGTCATGATGTGTGTGTATAGACAGTACAGTTGGGATAGATAATACTGTGCTTCTACATAATCCTATGAGAGGCAAGATTTGCACTGATGGTGGTTGGACAGGATATTATGTTGGCCTCTAGTACTATGGTCATCCGCTAGGAAAATAATTATTGAATTTTTATATAATTCAGGTATAAAAATAAGATAGGTAATCAGCTACACTCTTAATTTACTGATAAGAGACATCTGTATGCACCTTGTACGATACCAAAACAGTATGAAAACAGTTTGCAATGTATTAATTTATCGAATCTGTCTGGTTAAGGTGTCTT
>PVKA01033151.1:0-24662 GCA_004027165.1 Ctenomys sociabilis | reverse complement strand
CTACAAGATAAACCCTGAGAAGACTTCAATGACCACATAGGAAATATAAAGTTCATGTGTTGGTATATAAGTTTTGATCTACCTAGGTCTTAACCATCCAGCAGAAAAGTATAAAAGTATAAAAATGAAGTATACATCGTGAGCCCATAATATTAAGCTGAGCTGTAAATGGATATAGTCGACAATTTCTTTGAATAACCCCCTATGGTTGCAGAATGCTGGACTGTGTTGGATTGTGGTGTTGAGGCAAGCTTCTAACTATGAACCCCTATAAAAATTAAAGACAAGTTAAATCAGTCCAAGGTACAATGAGACAAGATACATATTCCCATTCCAAAAGACAGGAATAGGAAGCTACAAAAGAATTATGCCAAAGTAAAGCCAAAGCCAAGCAGAGCAAACATTCAGTTCTGTAGTTCCCAATTGGGCCTCTAAAGCACAGTGAGGGGAGATGTGAATTACAGGGCAGTCAGAAGATCCCATCCTGATGTCCATTTTGTTGTAGACTGCATGGCTTTTCTTTCAGACTGGCCCTGCTTTCCTTGGCAGAGGAAGTCTTTTCCATGTTTCTGCACTCTCCAACTTGCAAAAAGGTTTTCCACTGCATGTTTGACTTTATTCACATAGTTTTAAGCACTTATCTCTTAGAGGTGCTTTATGTGGCCTTCTAGGCCTTCTTTGCAATTTGAATGGAGGGTCAGGGATATAACCATTGGCACAGTGCCTGCTGCCAAGTGCAAGGTCCTGAAATTTATTCCAAGTATAAAATAAGAAAAAATAAGTCTCAATGGAAGTCTCTATGACTACAAAACTCTTGCACTGTGTATGCTAGAGAAGCTACTACCACAGAAGCAATGCTGTGGTCTGTGGTATGAGCAGTCATCAAGTTCCAAACCCACTTTAGCCATACAGAATGCTAGCCACATAGGGAAAGGGAGTAGAGAAAGCATCTGTGTGCATATAGGTGCAGTGTGAACTGGAGCTAAGATGCTGCCTTGGCTGTGGATGCCTTACTTAACCTCCCAGGTCTCAGGTATGTTAGCCCTACAATGGAAGTGGTAGTGGTGTTGACGATGCTTCTCAGAGTGAGAATAAAAAAGAAGATAAGGCTGGGAGCTGGGAGAGTGCAATCAAGCTCTATTATGTCTGTATCACAGTCCATTGTAATTTTATCCCTGAAGACCCTTTCAATGATGTCATATTAGATATACTCTTAGGCATCCAACCTATGCAAGATGAGCCTGTTTTTTGCATTTCTTTTCTCTAGTTAAAATCATGGCTGTATCTCTATCGATGTGTGCTTCAATTTTCCAAATCCCTGAGAGGCAAATACTGAGTTTTAAATATTATGCAAAGGTACCCAATGAGTGAATGTCAATGAAAAGAAAAAAATTAAGAATATTTAAAAACATATCTTAGTTCTAGATGGTTTATGGTTTGCTTGTTTTAGCAAATAAACAAAGCCTGTTTTTATTTATTTTTTATTCAGGACTATATAAAATATATTTGATGAACCCTTATTTATTTATTTTATTTTCCATAATTTTATTGAAGAACAAGTAGCAATGAGACAGTTTCAAATCAAATTAGTAGGACAGATCCAATAATTAATAGATTGCATACTGTTTTTGCAGTGGTTATTATTTGTTGTACAAGGTGTAGATATGATATTCTGTTTACAAACACTGTTAGAGCAGATGCCTCTATTCATTGAATTAAGAGAATGTAGCTGTATACCTATCTTTTTTTTTTTAAAAGCTGAATTATAGTACAGTTTCAATAGAGTCTATTTTTATAATTCAAGAATTTGCTGGCATAGAGCCTAGCCAATCAATTTCTTTCTATGATAATTTTTAAGGTATCCACAATCATTGCTTCATTTGGTCTACTTGATTCTTATAGGAGATAGCTATCAGTGACACTAATTAGAAACTGAGATCTCTGGTGATCACACACACAGAGGTGGGCGAAGGAATAGGAGCTGGCACTCTCACTAGCGCAGTCAGCTATGCCCTCTGTCCTGTGCTGTGCTGATTCCCCAGAGAAAGTCTGGAGAGATAATGGATATGAAAACCATTCACAGATTCCAGAGTGGAATATGAATGTAGGGGATTATTGCTATTATTTCTAGGGCAGGCGAGCTATAACCTCTTGTGAAATAATCTATCAACCAGGAAATCCTGTTGCTGTTCACCGAATTGTACCCTTGTGACTCAAAAGATAATCTATTTCCCAGTGTACTTAACTTAATACTATGGGCTGACCTGGACCTTGAACTGAGCTGGCCGAGTCATATTTAAATGCAAAGCCTGACAGCTTATAACCTGCATGGCTTATTTCTGCCCATGGCAGGCTGCCAAGCCAGGGCGGGAAGGACACTGAACATCAGAATGGGTAAGATGAGGGCTAGAAAGTGTCCTTCTTACTACAAAAACCTATGGCTTAGATTTATTTTTGATAACTTGATGAAAGGTACATCTTTCTTCATTTGGATTATTCAGAGGGCTTCTTCAGCAGACACCCTTGGGTTGCCAATTTCAATGGCCCTCACACTGGGTCAGAGCATTCCATGTTGATTTAAAAGCTCAGCAGGGGATCATTTGAGTGGAGTTTGATATAGCAGTTCAACAGCCTGCTGGATCGTGTGTATGCCTGCAGAAAGGAAAATGCTTACTCTACACTCCTGCAGGCCAAAGACAGTAGGTGGAAAGTTGTGGTGTATTTTCTTCTTTACTCTCTTAAATGCTGAGCTGAAAATGCAAATGAACTCTTTTGAGTGTTTTCAGACAATTCTATGAGGAAATGGAGAGTTGGAAGAGTGAGTGACATATCATGTGATTTGGTGTCTATAGTCATCAACTGTGGATGTTGTCCTTACCTAAATCAGCTAATATGAGACATTTCTTACCCCACACTGTTTTTTTTCAACATCATCAACTGCTGAGTGGAGTGTCTGCCTATGTCAAGAATGACCAAAGAGTCCATGTTTAGAAAAATTCTTTCTTTTCTGGTCTAATGACCATAAGTCAATCAATAAGCAGGCATGAAATCCTTTCTGCAGTTGATATAGGTCTTGTGGCTCTAAGAAATCTCTACAATGCTGTTAGCGCAGAGCTCACTGTTCATATTCATTGTAGCCAGTGACCTCAATATTTTGGGAGTAGCAGTAAGAACACACTGTGTTCTTTAGCAATCAATTTAAGTCAGTTTTCATGTTATTAAAGATTAGCCCCAAACAAATAACTACTTCATCTCTGAACCTCTGGGTTGGGTTTGTGGGAACTAATGACTCAGACAGCTCTTTCTTATGGCTTTGGAATCAACTGAAAGCAACTTCAGGATCCAAATCACTGTTGTAAGAAGACCGTTATTACTAATGGTAAACATTGGTTCAGACAGCAGGAAGTGTTGCTGTGTTCAGAATTAACTAAGTTATCTGACTCAGGACTTGGAACATCATATTCTTTGAGAAAGGAGGTAGAGGCTAGTTCATGTGAGACATGGAGAAAGAGGATGCAGATAGAGCTAGAGTATAAGGATGCAGATAGAGAGGAAACAGAGGGGGCACAGAGCACTGTTTTGCCCTGCCAGCAAGGGGAACCACAGGCTCCTGTTGAAAGTGGAAACCAGGAAATACAGAGGATGAGTCACACTGGATGAGCCTTGTTAGGGATAGGGAAACATGATGTAAAGGGGATGAAAAGGTTCTCCTCCAAATTTAAGAAATATGAGTAAGATGGCAGAATAAAACACTTGCTTAGGCAGAATGCAGCAGCCAGGATTTGATCCCTGGCCCATGGGGTGCTTTGAGATGGAGATTGAGATTGAGCATGGAGGCATGTGCCTGTAATGCCAGCATTTAAGAGGCTGAAAATGGGATAATTACTATGAGTACGGTCTACGTATTGAGACCCTGTAGATCCTGTACTAAAATTAAACATAAATGTGTAAGTACCAGGGAGACAGCTTGGTGGTCTAAGCGTCTGCATGGCAAGTGCAGAGACCGGGGCCATGGTGGTCCTGGAAACTCCGGTGAGCTGACCTGGCCATGGAGACTGGGTGTGGCAGCTCATGCTAGTAATTCCAGCACTGGGAAAGCTGAGACAGGAAGATCATTGTAAGCCTGAGCTGCATAGAGAGACTCTGTATCAAATTAAAAAAAAGGAAACCAAAAAAGGAACATGAATAAATCATTCCAATATATCTGGAATCAGAACGTCACATTTATTTCACAAGGCTATATAATTACCATATGTCAAGTAACACTAAAGTAGCCCAAAAGTGTCAGGGTCAGGTACAAGGGAAAGCAGAGCTTCCCAAACATTGGGGAGCTTGAGAAGTCCATGCTGTGGGGATAAAGAGGGGGCACAGATCCTCAGTCTTTTGACTTTAGTTTTATTATTAATTGTAATAAAATACCCATGACATAAAATTTGCCAATTTAACCACTTTGAAGCATGCAGTTCATTTGATGCCGCTTGGAAGATTCAGCCCAGAAGAATCATTATCACCATGTACGCAAAAAAAAAAAAAAAAAAAAAGAAAAAAAAAATGACAAATGTTGCCAAGGTCGTGGGGAAAAAGGAAACTTTCTACATTGTTGGTAGTACTACAACTGTGCTCACTTCTGCAGCACATATACTAAACTAGTGCAATTATTACTGACATCAGTTTGGAACTAAAAATACTAAATACTTTTTAAATAGAAATAGAAATCCTCTTTGACTCAGCTATACCTCTTTGCAATATCCTCCCCAAATGTTTTTTTAATTTAAACTATTTATTATTTATTTATTTATTTATTTATTTATTTATTTATTTATTTATTTATTTATTTATTTATTTAGTGCAGGGTCTTACTACACAACTCAGATTTAGAGTCGTCTTCCTGTCTCAGCCTGCCAAGTAGTGGGATTACAGGCATGCACCCCCATGCTCTGGTTTGGTGGCCATCTCTGCAGCAGGGCTTGCAGTGTTGGGGGTCAAACTTTGGTCTTCGTACTTCTTAGGCAGGCACTTAGACGCCTGAGCTATCTCCCCAGTCCTACAAATGTTTCAATACATCATATTATGGTAATCCATTCATACCCACGCTTATCACAGTAAAACTCATAATAGTTAAATTACAGAAGGAGCCTACATGTACATCAATAGATGGCCCAGTAAGGAAAATGAGGTGCATATACACAGTGGTGTCCTATTCAGCTGTAAAGAATCATAAACAAATTATTTGTAGTCAAATAAATGTACATTGAAATCATAGTATTACGTGAAATAAATCAGATGCAGTAGGTTAAATATTGCATGCTTTTGTGCTGCAGGAGAAACCAGAAGTATAAATTAAAAGAATTGATGACAAGAAACAGGGAGGTAAACTTTGCAGAGATAAAAAGGGATTAGGAGGGTGGAAGCCTAGAGGGCAGTGAGAGGAAAGGGAAGTAAAAAACATTAAGCTGCAATACATCTAGGTACCAATTCCCCACTACGATGCATTCCTTCTGTAGCACATGCACTAATAAAGAAAAGAAAACTGAAGCATGGAATACACTGCCTGAATACTTATGAACATCAAAGCACAGAAGTCACCAGGGCTTCAGAGTCAGATGGTACCCACGTATGTTCCCTGATGTTGACTGATCCCTAGGAACAGCACAGGGGAGTGAGAAAGAAAGCCCTAATTTTGCTCTATCCTCTAACACTTGCCACCTGCTCACTAATAACATACATATTTTTGCCACACAAAAGAAATTCTCCATTTCCTGGTGGACACAAAATGAGAGTCCCCTAAGCTAGTGCACTTCTTCAGCATAATTAGACATGATGTCAGTAGACTGAAGACTCGTCCAGGAGACTCGACGGATGACAACAGCTGTGGTCTCTTAGACACCACAGCATGTGTTCCTTGGAGGCTTCCACAGCGCCGCCTTCTGTCCTCTCTTTTGCTGAAGGAGTTATAGCATTCACTAACACCACTTGCTAACCCCACGATCAGTTATTAAGAAGAATACAGTTAAGGACCTGCTTGACGGAGAGGCACCCAGGGCACTCTGGACACACCACCCGCCCAGCACCTCCGCGTGGCCATCTATTCGGAAGCTCCCTGACATCTTTAACTCCGTATTACCTTTTGTGCTGTGTGGGATTGAGCCACATCCTCTTTGCTGAGCCACATTCCCAGCACCCCCTCCTTTTATTTAATTTTGAGACATGGTCTCTCTAAGCTGCTAGACTGCCACGACTGGGCTCAGATTGGTGTGGTTCCTGAACAACTTCTTTCTTGGGGTTTCAGTATGAGGCACAACCCATGAAATCATTAGTCCCTATCGCTAAGGTCAACCTCCTCTCCCTTGAAGTCATTGACTGTCCTGAAAGTGCCAATCTTCTAATTATAAGCTTGGTTTTCTGGCAAGAAGCCCCCATCCTGTGCTCCCTAGGGCTCCCCAAAAGCCATCTCTTTTTGAACATAAACTCATGTGCAGTTGAAAAGTGTTGGTAAGAACCTTTTCTCACCTTTATTGCTCTTTAACACTTAGTATCTTATAAGGATTTCAGGAAATCTGATCCAGGAACAGGGACAAAGGCCGCATATTTCTTATGCTAAAGAACAGCATTATAGGGAATATAGTGGTTACACAGCACAGTGATTTCAGGTATTCCTGGATTTAACCCTCTCTCTCTGCTACCAGTGAGTAATCATGGAAATAAGAACAAATGACTTAAATTCATGGAGTATTTGCTTTCTTATCTGAAAAACAGAGATGTTCAGAGAAAGTCCTTATCAGACAGCACATGGAGACAGAGAAGTGACAGGAGTCTCTCCATGCCTGAGTGACATCTATCAGCAGGAAGGGCCAGCACCTGGCAGAGAGTAGGGGAAACACTACTGTCAGCAAGCTACAGGGAAATGGCAGCAGCTTTTGGCCATGGGAATGAGTAATGAAGCATTCAAACTAGCTTCAAGGACAGCAGAAGGTTGAAGAAACCTACATTATCCTCTGTCTTGGGACTGCTGGGAAAGTTGGGGTCACTCAGTGATGGCATGCTCAGTGAGCTGAAAAGCAGTTGTGTCTTTTCTTACCTTCAGGTGGGAACCTGCAGGAGGAATGGGTAACCTACATTAAGGATGAATAAAAGCCAGTAGTGGCAATGTGGGACGGACACTGTGACATCAATGAACTCTAGATTATTCTAAAAGCTGCAGGATAACAGAGGCCAGCAGTAACTCCGAAGGCAGCAAATCTTAGCTCTGTGACTTATAAGTGGAATATTTGGGAAGTCACATGATTTACTTGAACCTCAGTTTATATATATATATATATTAGGGAAAATACTCCACACAGTGATGGTGGGATTTAAATAAAATGAGGCCTACAAGAGTAGTTTGCAATGTGTCAATCCCTGAACACATTGGGGAAGTAGTTATTTCTTACCAGCATTCCTGTGGATTTTAGCTGAGTGAAAAGAAATTCTATTACTTCATGTTCTATGTGGCAGCATCTTTGAATCTGATGTTCTCACTCATCAAACACCTCACAACTCAAAAGCCCTAGAATGACAGAAATAGAAAACCCATCATCTAATTCATCCCCTGCTCTGAAGCTCCTTGAAAGGGAGGTGAAGAGCATTTCTTTTGTTGAACTTGCTTAATTTAAGAGAAAAAAGAACACTGAAATTGAGGAACGAAAATCTAAAATGAAGCCCAGCAACGTGCCTGGCTTTGGTAATGGCTCTGATGAGAACATCTAGTCTCTAGCGAAACCTCTGCACACCTTCACTCAGATCTTTTGTGCTTGAGGTTCCCACTAAGTATCGCTGTGTTAAGGATTCATCACAGACTTCTCTGATCACATCCCTGGGTTTATGTTTTCATCACTACTTGCCTTAGTTTGTTCCGGCTGCTATAACAAATTTTTATAAACACAAGGGCTGTTTACTGCACACAGCTCTGGGGCTGGGAAGGTTAAAGTCAAGGATCTGGCAAATTCAGTATTTGATGAGGCCTGTTTTTGCTTCCTAGAACACTTTTGTTGTATCCTCACATGATGGAAAGGACAGTAACCACTCTAGAAAAGCTTTTAAAAGAGCACAGACCCCATTCACAGAGGTGTACTCATTTTTAACCACCCTTGATGCCCCATCTCCTTATATTGGAGATTTATGCTTCAGTGTATGAATTTGAGTGCCACATCCTGTTTATGGCATTGTTGGAGGTAAGCGTGTTCTTTTATTTGTGTGCTTTCTCAGTTGCTGTATTTTTTCCAGAGTGGCAAACCCCACAAAGGCAAGTCGCATTCGCCTCACCATCACCAATGCCCACTTCGATGTCTAGCTCATGATGGCAACACAGTAAGTAACTTTTGAATGAATGCATGAATCTGGACACACTGGAAATGTGAGCAGCAGAGGCAGGAAATTGCAATTGGGACAGAAATGAGAGAGCAAAGCAGGAAGTGACAAGGAGCCTGGACAGGAAGAGCTGACAATCTGGTTCCATAGGACCAGGAGCCTGGTCAGGACCTTGGTGACAGCCCCTGTGTGGTTAGAAGCACACACTCACTCCTGGAGCCCCTAGTGGGACTGCTATTACACCTTATGTCAGTGTGCTCAGAGGTCAAGAGCACTCTAAGCTTTAATGAGGAGAATGGAGGATGCTGTCTGAGCCAGAGTGCCAGACCAGTGAGAGATGGTGTTGCAGTTTGTTTAGTTGTTCCCCCAAAGCCTCATGTAGTCATGGGCTGGTGTCTAGACTGTGACTAATTCATGTTCCAATGCTGGGATTATGAGTGTGAGTGCTACACCCACCATAGCGCAGATAATCTGCATACACATGTAAAGAGGGGAGAGAGGGTTGCTGGCTGCCGTGGCTGCTGCTCTTCCTTCTGCTCTTTGCTGTTTTCTGCCACCATGAACAGCTGCCCTCTGCTATGTGCCACTCTGCCTTGGAGCTATTCAAGTATGGACTGAAACCTTCAGTAACTCTGAGCTGAATAAAACTTTTATTCCTTAATTTTTGTCTCTGGTATTTTTGTCTCAGCAATGGGAGAAAAGTAACTGAGAAAGATGGGAAAATAGGCCAGGGTGGCTGGAGGCCATATATTACAATTTGGGAAGAAATAGTGAGGATTCTTCCTATGGTCTTTTCCTGCACTGGTGTTTGGGGCAAAAACTTATTAAGAAATAGAATGAATCTTAAAGGGTAAACTAAGGAAATTTTTCCTCTACTATGTCCCTTAGAATATCTGTCACTTTTAAAGTATTGATATGTGAGCACTGGGCCAGATACTGGATCCCAATCTCTCATTTGGTGCTCATGGTAGGTGCTGCTTAGTACATGCGCTATGTGCAGATGGAAAATCTGAGGCTCTGAGAGCCTCTTACTTGTCTGGGTTGGCAAGTGGTGGGGTGGGAACTGGTTGGAGAGTCCATGCTCTGAAATTGTCATGAAAAAATTACATATGAATTGTCCACTTTTGAGTAATGACAACCTTTTAGCAGTGACAATACTGGAGCTCTTTAGGGCTTTACTTGATCCCAATTTTATATCACTTTACTAGGGTGTGCCTTGGTCATTTCCTGTGCCCTGGCCACCATGTTTCTGTTTCTAAGCTTTGTACTTGTATATTCAGCTATCTGGGGACATCTTTACCTGGTTGCACTGTGGAATGTCAACTACACATATCTGCATCAGAATTCATCTCTGCCTCCATAATCCTCTTTCTTTTGATTCTTCCCTGTCTAACTCAGAGGACTGTCACTTAGTCTGCTGGAAATATGAAAATTACTTCTATTACCTTCCTTCCTCTGCATAGTTTGAAATATGTTCCTCCTCAATCTTGCTTCAGTATATTTTCTTTATGTCAGCAGACTGTCATTGCTTATTATTATTATTGCAACAGTTGTCTGTTTAATTGACCTCTTTATCTCTATTAGAAACTCCTAAAATGTCATCTGAAGTGTTGGCTACATTTAGATAAATTAATATTGAAATGAAAATCTTAAGGCACAGCATGGTGGTGTATGCCTATAATCCCAGGGCTCAGAAGGCTGAGGCAGGGGGATCATTGTCACTTTGAGACCAACCTGAGCTACAAAATGAGCTCAAGGCCAGCCTGAACAGCATAAATAAATAAGTAAATCGAAAATCTAAATCTGTTAGTCTTCTTTTGTAAAAATCCTACTAGGAAGTCATAATCCTATAAGCCCTTAGTAGATACTTTCCTGTATTTAAAAATAATATGAGATCAATGGATAAAGCACATGTAGTGTTTACATACAGTGCAGTATTACTTTGCCATAAAGAAAGGTAAACTTGGATCATTTGTAGGAAAATAGATACAACTTAAGACCATAATATTAGGTGAAATAAATCAGAGATGTAAGCTTGAATATCACATGGTTTCTCTTTTATGAGAAACCCAGAAAAAAAATAAAAAGCTAAATAAAAGATAGATAAATGGGTACGTGGATTTTTCTAGAAGAAGAGAGTGTTAAGAAGTAGAGGGAGGAAAGGATAGGGGGAGAGTTGTGCAGTAAGAAAGGGAACTGGGGTGTGTTATGCACAATCCCAACTCCTCAAAAGGAAAATAAACATTAGAAACTTCACCGATGAAATAATAAAATTTTAAGAAGTAAAAATGACATCAGTATATCTTATGTCTTTCTTTCCTTCTGTTCTTCCCACCTTCCATGGATTTTTAAAATGAAAATTCCCTTTAACCCTCCTTTGTGTGAGCTTTGAAACTAATATTATAAGGAGGTACATAATCCAAGACAATATGTTCACCTGCATTGTCTCATTTCTTATGAGGGTGTGGATGAGCAAAGTTATCCCATCTTTGCAAGTAGAGATGTAAGCTTAATGAGGACAGGAGTATGGCCAAAGGCATGGAATGAAGGAGCACCGTGATGTGCCCTGAGCCCTGAGCTTGCCAGTCCTGTCGTTGCTCTACAGCACAGCTGTTTGGAGGCAGGAGCCTCTGCTACCTAAGACATGGTTCTACCATTCCAGTGTGTAACACTGCATCATTGTTGCTTAGAAATCTCAGAGTCAACCCAATTGGGACACATGGTGGTCGGTCAAGGGCTGGCAGGGGCAGAGGCATGGGGGGGCAATGGCGAGGGAGCTCTACTGACTGTAAGTATGCTCCACTTCTGGGGATGAGCTAGTGTGTGTCACCTAGCAGGAAGCCCTTCCCTTATCTTTCTGTTGGTTAAGTGGGGGATGCGAATGGCAGTTCTCTTGCAGTTGTTTGTGGCTCTAACATACTACTGTGAACCTCAACAAAGCAAACAATTCCCTTTCTTTTTTTGTGTCTTTAGTACCCAACACAGATGTGGTCCCTTGAGAAATAGTTATCTTATTATTGACATCAGTTGTCAGGCTTTTAGTGATGGAAGGGAACATAGAATATATATTTGTAGGCCAGTTATCAAATTCCAGCTACATAGGTAACAGATGCAAACACTAGACCTGTGTACTGCATTGCTTGTGTTTTGTGCCATGTGAGTCCTTTTGTCCTCTCACTGACCTTTCATTTCTTTTTCTTTTTTTTTGGCAGAACTGGGGACTGAACTCAGGCCCTTGTGCTTGCCAGGGAAGCACTTATCATCCTGAGCCATCTCGCCTGCCCAAGTGGATCTTTCATTTTTTCTTCATTATTCATTGACTGTTATTATCATTCCTGGTTTTCTAGGTAAAGGAATGGAAGCTGAAAGGGATCAGGGGACTTGTTTTTTTCCCCTTAGGTCTGGAATTAGTTAGGAATTAGTGTCAGAGCTGGATTTGAATGTAAGAAGTCAGGTTTCAGATTCTGAGATAGGTAGCCAGTGCTTTTGAGGCTCTTTGGGCTCTTTCTGCTTTCTGAACAAAGAAGTCATGCTGTGAGGAGACTGTGGATGGGGAGATAACCAGGTGCCTGCAGCCATCCGTGAGGTGAATGCAAGAGACTATGTAGGGAAAGTCTGCCTTGGAGCTTCCTGGGCAGAAAGATAAAGCTTAGGAGACAGCAAAATCAGAGAAGCCTCCTGGGGTGCGCCCTGGGGAAGTGGTGGTGCTCAGGACAGGAGGGGAAGCCAAGCCCATTTTTCTTTGTACTGAGCTGTGAACACTGGCCATTCATATCAAGCCCTCAATTTGGAAGGAAAAGATATAATACCCTTTTAAAACTTGCCTTCCTTCCTTCTAAAATGAAGGTCAGCAGGAGAGAACTAACATCTGAGATGCTAATGAAAGAAAACCCTGATGACTGCAGAAGCAATTTAAAGATTTGTCCGGATTTGCTGAGGCCCCCATGGCTGCAGCTTCTGCTTGCAATTCCTCCTCAGCAGTCTGGAGGGGGAGATAAATACATTTTTTAAAAGCCCAACATTCAGACACTTTCAAAACTTGGGAAAGCAGAACCTGGGAGGCTTAAAATATCAATCATGTAACCAGGCTTGGCAGAGAAAAGAGGATGGTGTTCTGCAGGTGTAGCACAGAGAGAAAATCCCTAGGAGTGAGTGATATGGAGGTGGATTTCATGCATGTATGCATCAGACACAGACAGAGAGCTTGTTTCATCCTCAATATGGATCTAAATTCCAAAGCCCACACCTTAAAGAGGAAGGCTCACACCAGCAGCTGCCTTCAGGAGACACCTAGAACTCATCAGATTATCATTACATAGCCAAAGAGGCTCTGCTCAGGCTACAGGCTGAGGAGACCTAGAGAAAGGTTGGATTAACAGACAAAGTACGAGCACTTTGAGATAGGAGTTTAATGCCAAGATTCACAAGTTCTCAGCCAGAGCCTAGATAAGACAGTCATCAGAGTGCATGGATTGATTCCATATGCATTATGTCCTTCCAGCATCTCAGTGCTTGTGGGCAGTTATGTGACAAGGGTCACTTTATTGTCAGGAGCCCAGGCCTGTGTAAAGAAAGACAACAGAGCTTCTTCAGTGTCAGCTTTTCTTTCATATCCACAAATTCAGTCTTTTCTCACTGTCTTCAGAATGGCTTTCATATGCCCAGCTGCTGTCCTAAACAGAGTCTATTCTGCACCTTAAAAAAAAACCCTGCTACCAATGGAATTTTTACTAAACTAAAAGTTTTCAAGTGAAGATAGTAAAGAAAGTCCCAATGGAAAGAAAAAAAATGAAGGCTCTAGAATTTTAGCATTCTCTGGGTTCAGTTCTTGGTCTTAGCTTATTGTCATGTCTCTGGGATATTTCTAGAAGTTTTAAGGCTTTGTCATTTTATTTAGTCTTGAGGTTAAACACAATCTCTGTGTACTTGCTCTTTCCTCAAATGCATACCATGTTCAGCTGGGGACATAGCTTAGTAGAATAAGCACTTGCTTGGCTAGCACAGGGTCCTGAGTTCAATTCCAGTACCACAAAAAAAAAAAAAAAAAAAAGAAAGAAAGAAATGTGTGCCATGTTCTTGAAATAGTCTAGAAAATGTGGATAGGCCACAGTGACTCTCTTTTGTCATTTAGACTCCATTTTGAGATGGGTGATTATGCTACAAACTTTCCAACATGCTAAAAGAAAGTTATTTGCTGAGAGAACATTCTTCTGAGGATTATATAAGCTAAACTCTTTCCTAGAATAATTGTATGGTTTCAGCTAGTCTGCACTGGACTAACTAGACATAGAAGTAAATTTATCCTCCAATCACAATTCTTGTCAAACAACCTTGGAAACATCCTCTAAACTCTTCCCTGGTTTTCACTGGAATGTGTGTTCTACACATTGCAATTCTAAGACTTCAAATAAATGTGTTTGCTTAACACATCACCTGAGCCTGTTTGAACAACAGTAAAATAAATAGTTGTTAATTCTTTCCTGTGTCGATGGTCTATTTCAAGTCTCTACATTCTCATGCATTTCTTCCTTTGCTTGAAATGATGCTTTCCTCCCTATGTTCTGTCATGTCATTCTTCCGAAAGAACCCTTGAGCACCTGTGATAAAAACACTCATCTTCACCTCATAGTAAACATATTTTTCAGCAGTGGAATTTTATTCACCAGAACCCCAAATAATTCCTAGCATAAATAGGTGTCCATATTTAGAATGTGTTCATGGATTCTGCTTTGGTATAATAGCCAAGTTCTGGCATGACTATTTGGTGACTTGACATTATTAAAAGTAGCTTCAGGGTTGGGGACCCATGTTTGAGTTTCTGATCTCAGTCTTGGCAGATTCTTAAATTCTTTAAGCCTTGTTTGGTCACTTAAACAGCCACGAGGAAGATATCACTAATTTCACTCTGCGTCTATGTGCATGTGTGTATTTGCATCAGCTGCTCCTTTTCCACAAAGGAAACATTTCCTGAGAGAAAAGTGAGTAAATATTGGGATATAGCCCAGAAGCTATATTCATTTGTGTCCGTTTTAAGACTGGACCCAGGCTATTGCTTCATGCTTTAAAGAAGAGACCAAGGATGGTTGGGGTTGTCCCTAAGGGCTGTATGGAAGTTCACATAATGGCCTCTCAGGGTTGAGTCACCTTGCAGAACCAGATCCTGGTGAGCTTGCATGCTGAGTGAAAGAAGAAAAGACATTGAGGTATTTTTAACAATATATAATCCTTTCAATTATCAAGTAGCGCATGTCATTAAGTGTTTCTGGTCCTCAAAGCTTTAGTATTGTCTCAACCTTCTCTTGCTATATATAATCACTTGTTCATTTCCTTGTGCATGCTTTTATGACCGTTTAAAGTAGGATGACTTTGTCTTTATGTGACAAGTTTCACTACAGGTACCCTAGACTCTGGTCTCCAAGACTCCAAATGCACAACTGTGCTTCACCAAAACCCACCTCCTTTGGAGGCGCTGTGGTGGAACACGAACTGCTGCTTCTTTTCTCAAGGTCCTAAGGAATTCTCCAAAAGTCCAACTATACTTTTTATCCTTGAAAATTATAGAATGCTAACAAATTTATACATGTACACATATATACACCACTGCCTTCATATTTCTTCTCTGTCAGGCCCAAATGGTCATTAAGAAAATCTTACAACCTGATAAGAAAAAGACTATCCTCCTTTCACCTCCTATTTGTCCTTGACTAACATGGACTTGCCCTACCCTCGCCCATCCAGGGAGCTTTTTACTGCAGTACTAGGGATGCAAGGACATAACACAACACTAGTAAGTCATTTGTGCTATATCCGGATTAACAGTGAGAAATACACTGACATGGGGACTTAGAAAGTTCATCTACACACTTTCAGTTTCATTGCTCCCTAACAGACTTAAGTGGAGAATTAAGTTGTAAAAAGGGCATGGCTTGGTAAGAGTAAAACAGAATTACCAGCTTTGTACTGTGCAAAATGGACCTCTATTTCAACTTTATTTATTCATTTTGTGCTGGGTAATGAACCCAAGGCCTGGTAAATTCTAGGTACACACTCGTAGTATTGATAAGTGAAGGATGCTTATGGGATTGGTGAGCACAGAGGAATTATAGTCTGATCTCTCTACCTTTCATTGGGGTGCTTTTGCCAAATGTCAATGAAATAGAATTATTGGTTTTCTTCCTCAAAGATCTGTCACTTCATAAATCTCAGCTGGTATAGTCAAGGGCTGAGAAAATGAAGTTTTGGTTAAAAACAAATTAAAGTTTACTAACTGCTCATGCAGATAGAGTGAATACATACTCTAAAAACTATGGAGGAAGAGAAGCAAGAAGGGATTAAGAAAGAATCATGCTGCATTATGTGCATGTGCCCACTGTCCAAGAGGATTGTATACTGCATGTATTATAAACATGTACTAATTAAAAGAGAAGAAAAAAAAAAGTTATGCTCTTGTTTTAACAAGTCAGACTTATGGCTATGAGACCTCGTTCATATAAACAGAGTTTTTTTTTTGATGTATGACTTTCTTTCTTTTTCAGGGAATATTGCCACAGCCGTGCACTCTGCTGAAACTGAATGTGTTACCAGCTTTTATATTGTGCAGAGTGAACCTATTTCACTGTATTTATTCATTTTTTTGTTAGGAAATGAACCCAAGGCCTTATGCATTCCAAGTACATACTCTTAGTACTACCAAGCTACACCTCTAACCCACTTTCAGCTTTTTGGAATAGACATTGTCTCCTGGCATGGTGTTTGTTGGCCTTTCCATACAGATATACAACACATTTTTCATAGGTTTGAGGAAAGTGTCCAGCTATTTCATGAATTACAAATAAGTTATCTGCCTCTGGTTCTGTGTTGGATGGATTTTAGATGTGGCAGTCAGAGAAGGTTGAGTTAGAATTGAGCAACGAAGTGACGGAGGCAGCCAGGCATTTGAAGAAAAAAAAATCTCATTCTAAGAGAACATCCATTTGTCAAAACATCAAGAAGGCCAGCATGAAACTGAGAGAGACGGAAAGAAGTGGGGTGAAAAGGTGTGGAGCACCGTTGCATAGGGGCTCTGTGCACCACGCAAGGCATTTGAGGGCTGGCAGTCAGTAGCCAGTACAAGTTCCCATGTGTTGGACAATCTGCATGACCTTGATGGGGCTTGTTTCATGATTATTTCTTCTGTGGTTATCACTTTCTTGTTTTCTATTCCAGTCAGCCTCCTTCTGAACAAAATCATTTTTATCTAGATACCTGAATATCTTTATTGAGACTAGATCCCATCCTGCTGGGCTGGGGGCCTCTCTGTCCCTAGGAGATGACTTTACATAACTCCTGACTGCCCTGATTTTCTGGTTTAACTCTTGGGAGGACAATCTCTTTGCACATTTCCTAACTCTTGTGGAGTTTATAACTATCATTTTCTTATCCACATAGTAAGAATATAATCATGTACACAATTTCTTATAGGATCTAGGCCAACAGCAACAAAAAAGGCTTAGAAAGAATTGTCTTTGGAGTTCAGGTGTGTAGGGAGCTCTGAAAGTAGAAGGCAGGCTGAAAACACTGAGCATTCCCAGAGAAGGAGGGCTGGAAATAAACACTGACATCATCCCTTCCTTCCCCTGCATTGATGCAGTGCAGACGATGGCCCAGCATTTTGGATTTGTCTAGTATCCTCATTAATTCTCCTCTCAGTTCTGCTTTTATTAGCTCAATGACAACAGCACTCTCCCTAGGCTGCTTCTAAAGTCATCTAATTGTCATTAGAGCAATAAAAACTCCTATCTTTCTGCATAGTAAACAACTTGAACTACTCCTTGCTATCTGAACCTGGTTACTAAAGCCTAATTGTCACTGATATGATATCTGCAGTGCTTTGTCAGCCTACTGTGTGCCATCCATAGTTAGTTTCTTTATTTACAATATCTCACTTAATTGTTGCACAAACATTTTCAAATAAAGGGTTATTGTATCAATACATAGGAAAGACCTCCAAATTTCATTATGGTGAGGTGCATGTTTCTAATCAAAGGCTATAAATGGGAAACCTCTTATTCTATGCTGGGCTCACACGTTTCTATGCCTCTGCTCCACCTAAAAGTATTTCATACTTCGCTATTGCCCTATACCTCTGTCCAGCTTCCCTTCAGAGATGCCTCTTTCCTGAGGTGCATGTTCACTTTTGTTTCTTTCATTAGTGTGTCCTCAACATCTTTTTTTATTTCTAAATTTTACTCTTATTTATTTTATTTTCCATAATTTTATTGAAGAACAAATAGAAATAAGACAGTTTCAAGTCAAATTAGTAGAACAAGTTCAATAATTAATAAATTGCCTATTGTTTTCATAGTGGTTTTTTGTTGTAAAAGGTGCATACATGATATTCTGTTTGCAAACACTATTAGAGAAGATGCCTCTATTCAATGAATTAAGAGAATGTAGCTGTATACCTATCTTTTTTAAAGCTGTATTATAATACAGTTTCATTAATTAATACTTTTTACATTGTTATCTTCCTAGTGGTTATCCATAGTATGAGAAGCAGAGAGGATATCCTGTCTAAACACTATTAGTGCAAGTGTTTCTTCTCATAGAATTACATGACAGTACTGCATATTTATTCTAACTGTACTGTTTATACAAACACAGAATGGTCCTTCCTTTGTATCCCCTTTTTTCTGTTTAGTCCTGTCAGGGATGGATATTCTGTTGTCATTCAATTATTATAGGTGCTTGAATTCAGTGAGACAATCCAATGCAGTCCAGCAGTCCACAATAGTAGTGGGTTATCTGAAGAAGATGTTCACTAAAGCCATTTACAGCTCAGCATATTCTTATGGCTTTATTTTGTGTACCTTGTTTTTATTCTTTTTTGCTGAATGGTTAAGATCGAGGTGAAGCAAGACATACATAACAAAAAAATGTAACTTTTGTATTTCATGATGTCAGTCAAGTCCCCTCAGGGTTTATCCTATAACTCTGTAACTCACTTTGTAGATCCTTTGTCAGTGTCAGCCATGTGGATGAGTCACAGCCATCCACCAGTTTGCTCTCTGTGAAAGCCTGAGAGAAAGTTTTCTCTTTATGTGACTCACTTTAGGCACACTATAGATTATTGATCGCATTGCTCTGTGGCTCCATAATCTCCTTGACCAGAAAATTTGGGTCACAACTGAGTTCCATGTTACAGTACAGGTTCTCCTATGCCCTGAGTCTTCACTGACTTTGGAAAGCTAAGGTAAAATGTTGGCTGATCTTGGAATCTTCCATTTCTCCAAAGTTTGATCTGCAAATTTAGGATGTTAACTATCCAGAAGAGAAGTTGATTATTACCCTGCAACATATACAGTTCAGTTTACCCTATCTGTCTAAATTCCTTTTAGTTGTTATTGCACCTTTCTATTTGTATTTTTTCTTTGATTTCTTATATTAAGGAGACTATATGATATTTGCACATGTGTTTCTAGTTTATTTCACTTATGAGTATATATTCAAGTGGCATCCTCATCAACATAAATGCTTCAACTTTATCATTCTTTATAGCTGAGTAATACTCCATTATACCAGATCACCATATCTTTTTCAACCATTCCTCATGTGAAGAGCATCTTGTCTGTTTCCAAGATTTTGCTATCACAAATTCTGCTGCTATAAACAAAGGTACACATATATCACTATGATACAATGTTTTCAGGTCCTCTGTGAAAATTTCCAGTAGGAGGATAGCCAGCTCGAATGGGATTTCCAGTCCTTCTTTTGCGAGGAGCCTCCACACTGATCTCCATAATAGTTGCACCAGTCTACATTCCCACTAGCAGTGGAGAAGTGTTTCTTTTTCCCCACAACCTCTCCAACATTATTTGTTGTTGGTTGATTTCCTTATGATAGCCATTCTTTCTGGAGTGAGATGGTATCTCAGTGTTGTTTTAACCTGCATTTTACAGATGACTAGCAATGTGGATCATTTTTTCATATATTTATCCGTTACTTTAATTTCATCCTCTCAGAAGTGTGTATTCCTCTCAGATGTCCATTTCTGGATTGGGTCTTTAAATTTGAGGGCCCTAATGCATCTTAGCTCTTTATAAATTGTAGAGAGGAGACCTTTGTCTGAGTGCTTATTAGTTAAGATTTTTTTGAAATTTGTGGGTTGGGTTTTCACTTTGTTGATTTCTTTTGATGTGCAAAAACTTCTCAATAAGAGCTGGTCCCAGTAGTTAATTCTTTCAAGTGTTTCCCATGCAAATACATGTTTGTTCATGAGATCATTGTCTACACCTATGTCTTCAAGAGTTCCTCCTACTTTCTCTTCCATCAGATTGAGTGTTTCTGTTGTAATGTGTAGATCTTTCAATGCATTTTGACTTTAGCTTAATGTGTGGTGAAAAACCTGGGTCAAGTTTTAGTTTCTGGCACGTAGAAAGCCAGTTTTTCCAGCACCATTTGTTTAAAAGGCTATCTTTCTTCCAACAAAGGGGTTGGCCCCTTTGTTGAAGATCAAGAGGCTGAATGTGTTCATAGAGGCCTCTGTATCTTCTAATCTATTCCATTGATCTTCAGGTTTATTTTGTTGCCAGTATCATGTTGATTTTATCACAGTAGCTCTGTAGTATAATTTCAAGTCAGGAACTGTGATGCCTCTTGCTTTTTCTTTGTTGGCCAAGATTTCCTTTGCTATTCTAGGTCTTTTGTGGTTCCAAATAAATTTTAGGAACTATTTCTCTGGGTCTGGGAGGTATGTTGGTGGCAGTTTGATTGGGATTGTATTAAATCTGTTAAACAATTTTGGGACTTATGAACATCTTCATGGTGTTGGTTGTTCTTATCCAGGAGCAAGGAATATCTTTCCATTTTTCAGAAATCCTCTATGTTCTCTTTTTTTAAGGTACTGTAATTTTCCATGAAAAGATCTTTGACTTCTTTGCTTAAGTGAATTTCAAGGTATTCCATTTCTCCAGTGCTATTGTAAAAGATATTGTTTCTATAGTTTTCCTCTCAGTGTTTGTTATCTGTGTAGAGGAATGCTATTGACTTTTGAGTATTGGCTTTGTATCCTGCTATGCTACTGAATTTTTGTATCAATTCTAGTAGCTTCTTGGAGTTTTTTGTGTCTTCCAAGTAAAGTAGCATGTCATCTGCAAATAGTGATAATTTAACATGTTCTTTACCTATTCTGATTCCTTTTATTTCTCCCTTTTGTCTAATGGCTGTAGCTAATGATTCCAAAACTATATTGAACAAGAATGGTGATGGAGAACATCCTTGGGAGGATCTGAATCCTCTCTCTCTATGGCATTTTATTTGCCAGGGTCACAGTCTGTCATTCCTATGGAAAGTCTTGGAAGTTGTTCTCTCTCTCTCTCTCTCTCTCTCTCTCTCTCTCTCTCTCTCTCTCTCTCTCTCTCTTTTTTAAAGAAAGTTATTTTCTGTAGACCTTTCCAGTCTTGAATCTCAAATGGTAATCTTCAAGTTGCTTTCTGTCTTCAGAAATACCTAGTTGAGTCAATGTATTGTCATTTGTTTTTTATAGCTAAAATATGGATGATTATTTGTTGATAAGCATGATCTTTCTAATAGAAAACATTTAAAAGATTTGGTCCATAATGGAGAAAAGACAGCGACTTAAAAAAGGGCTGCTGGTAAAAAGTTTGAGAATTGCCAAGTGGCTCACTGGTCTTTCCCTTTTTCCTGGCATCTCTCACTTCTTTCTTTGTTTTTTGAGATGCAGCCTCACTGTGTAGTCCAGGCTGGACATGAACTCACTATACAGCCCAAGCTGTAGTGCAATACTGCAAGTCAGTCCTCTAGAGTACTGGCACACCATGTGCCTCAATGCCCCCTCTGCTTTATTCCTATATAGCCTCTGAAAGTGTCCACCAGGAGCAAACATGACCACAAATTAAGTCTCATTGGCTTGGAAGTGGCTTTAAAGCTTATATTGTTCAACTGAGAACGATAACTATTTGGAGACAAAGGGAACTACACTGCTGAAACCTTAACCTCTTAATTATTAAAGTTATAATGTCTATGTTCTTCAGAATCATTCTGAGACTTAAAATCTCTTTTTGCTAACAAGAAAAAAAAAAAAAAGAAAAAAGAAATGCATGTTTCACATGGCCTACGGACACTCCATAAGTAGTTGAAAGAAAAAAAGTTTGACCTTCATTCTGTATCTGTCTCTTTATTAACAAAATTTTTGATTGGATCCTTGCTCAGCTTTGCATGTAGATGTGCTAATTATTTAGGGACTATCTGCCTAAAAGCTAGCAAGATAAGCTCTACCCACCTTAGCCTTATGAAACCCATGTCCTCCTGCTTCGAGACCAAGGACATAGAGAGAAGAGATTACAGTACACTTCAACTACAAGTGTGCCTAGATGTCCCCAGTCATTGTGACCTTGTCCCCAGTCAAGGTGACAGTAATGATCACCTTGGATTTCAGCATAGTCTCAGCAAAACAGGAACTGCCCTAAAAATGGTCATCTCGTGAATTGCCCTCAAGCAATATGGAATTCTCAAGTCACCTTGTTGACCAGAACTGAAATAATGAAATAATAATCAATATTTGACCTTTTTCTTAACCTTTATTTGAATTTTTGCTTGCTGCTTAGTAATAAGCCCTAGATCTCTGAACTGCAAGTAAGTAACTACCTGAACAACTGTAGAAACACTGGGCTCCTTTTTTCTAGGATATTCTTTTTCTCACTTCACTCAGATTTGCTTTCTTTGGAAAGCAAAGAAGGGAAAAATTCTCTAATACCTGTTTCCATTGCAATTTGAGGGTTTCATTTTGTTTAACATTGTTACAAGTAACCACTTATTTCTCTTTTTTATTATCAGCATAATGGATTCCTAGTGGCCAGGAATGATATTTTATTCTCTTACCTCCAACATCTCACACTTCACCGAGACACATAGTGAGTGTTTTGTGAAATGAATGAATGAAGGTTTGGGGAGATGGCTCGGTGGAATAAGCATTTCCCTGGCAAGCACAAGGGCCTGAATTCAATCCCCGGTTCCATCAAAAAAGAAAAAAAAAACAGAAATTAATGAATTAATTTTGCCAATAACAAAATCTAGCCCTCTTCTCTTCCCCTCTCACAAAGTTCTGCATAGCATGCTGCTGGTTATTCCTGAGGCATGTCTGAGCCCCTTCTCCAGCCCTTCCCACTACATTCCTTATTCACCACGACCATGGAAAATACTGATTTCAGAAAGCAGGGGAATGAGATGAAAGAAGGAGTGACAGCATAATCACATTGAAATAATTACTCATCTCAAAAATAATGAAACTGAGACTGGAGAGGAAGATGATTGACCTGCAGCACAGGAAGGCAGTGGGGACCTATTTTCCCAGCTGCTGGCTCTGGGCCAGGCTGCAACAAGTGTATTTCTTGCCTTGTGGACGAAATCATACTGGCTCATATCCAAAGAAGACAACCTTGTCAAGGCAGAGGGATCACTGGTTGAAGTTTGAAAAATGGTTCCTAATTTAAACCTAGCCACTCACTTGGAGCAATGACTCAGGCTAATTTCACAGGCAGCGTGTTTTTCTTTGAGATTTCTCATCCGATCTGTTCCCTGTTGTCCTAGATTGCATGCGAGCAATGATGAATTCTGTGCCTCAAGCCCAACTTCCTGAGGCCGAAAATAATCACTGTCTGTTTTCTACTGGCGATGAAGATATATATTAGGATTTTCACATTCTTTGAACATCCACTTTAAAGACAGGAGACAGCCATGGCAGGTGAAGCTTGCAAATGATATTTCTAATCAGATGTACATCCAGAAAGTAATTAACTTTAGGAAAGTGTCTCACTTGTAAAGCCCAAAGGGCTTCCGAAAAGGCTTCTTCACTCTGAGTTTGCTTTGTCTTTGCCTCCTCCTGGGCTGCAGAGCCCAACAGGGAAGATGAGAAACCAGACATGCTGGTAAGAATGCAGATCACCTTTCAGGGGGTCAGAGCTGTGGAGCAAGAAGCACTTCTTCCATCTGCCCATCCTTTGTCCTTTCCCTACTCCTACCCAGGAACCCTCACTGCAGTGTTTTCCAGTGTTTACAGCTTTTCCAGTTTTTCCAGTTTGATCTGGCTTTCTGCTTTATCTTGTCTGACATTCATGTTAGAGAATCTAAGGGAAGAAAAGCTAAGAATTGTTTTTGAAGTCAAAGAGACACAAGTTGAAGCTCTGGGTCTGCTATTCCTAGCTGCTTACCTGTGGGTCAGTTGAAACCTCTTTGGCAGTCTCATGTTCTCATCTATCACCTTGATTTCAAGAGGTCCCTTGTGATGATTCACTGATTGTCAGCTTGGTACTTCCTTCCTAGAATTTCTTAGCTGATTACAGTATTTTCATTATGTCTTATTGCAACCCAATCTCTTTCTGGATGAAACCAATTTTGGATGTAAATTGCCATGTGTATTAGCTTGCTAGGACTGTTGTAACCCAGCACCACACGTGGGTGTCTCCACTCAATGGAAGCTAATTGTTTAATAGTTTTTAAGACTAGAAACCCTCCACCAAGGTACACACAGAATGATGCTCCCTTTATGTGCATGTGCTCTCTTTACAGATTTTAAAACTTAAAAAGTGTCCTTCCTTGCCTCTTTTTGGCTTTTAGCAATTGCCATCATTTGTTGGCCTGAGTTGGATGGAGTTGTATAATTCCAGTCTCAGGGCTCTTGGGCACATGGAGTTCTTGCCATGTGTCTCTGTCTGTGTGGTTCTAGAAGCACTATGTTACACAGGGTGTCCATCTGATGCTTCACTGATTTTATCATAAATAAGTGCAATGATCTTATTTACAAACAAATTTAGGACTTCAACATATATTTGTGTTGCAATCCAACCTATAGAAAGCAGCTACTGAATAATATGTAAATATTTGAGTCTGTTCAGTCAGACTTCTCCCTGATTAAATTTCAACATTAGAATCTCTGTCCATGAACTAAAAGGAAACAGAATTTATTTTACTGCCTTTTTTATGTGACTTTTCTCAGTATTGCATCTTTATGTTGAGCCCCTCCAAGTATGACTGTCACAAGCTCCAATCCACTATTCAAATAGCCGCCAGATATCTCTTGCCATCATCTTTTTAAGGTGATCATCTGTCCAGATCTGTTACCCTGTTTTTTTTTCCATTTATTTTTATTTTATTAAAATACAAATGTCAATCAGACAGTTTCAAGACACCTTAACCATACAGAGTCAATGAATTAATACATTGCAAACTGTTTTCATAACGTTTTGGTACTGTACAAGGTGCATACATGAAATTATATTTACAGGTTTTTTTATAGCTGAATTATATCAAAGATTCAATAA
>PVKA01033150.1:12860-24759 GCA_004027165.1 Ctenomys sociabilis | reverse complement strand
AGGGTTCATCTAATATATTTTATGTAGTCCTGAATACCTATCACTTTGAGAGCTTTTTATTGTTCATCCAGAAGCACACTGCAACTATTCTTGCCTTTTGAATTATGCTTTTTGTTATTTCCTATATGCTACATCTGGAGGTATTAAAACATTTCAAGTTTATATAACTAGAAAATATTTTACTTTTGGTTTTCAAAGGTATGTTTGCTAAGTATAAAATTCAAAGAGAATAGATCTTTTTTCTTTCAGTCCTTTAATTATTCTAGTTTCTTACACACTTGGTTTTTTTTTTTCTTGTGTGGAATAAGATGCTATTTAATTTTGTTCTTCCATAGCTAATATTTTTTATGTATATGCTTTAATAATTTTTTTCTTACAATAAATTTTGGACAATTTCACGTTTGTGTATCTTGGTATGATTTTATTTAAATTTCTTATGCAAAAGCTTCATTTTTCTTGGAAATGTGGTGTTATAAGTTGAACTAAATTCAGAAACTTTAAATCTTTAAATATTTATTGCCTACTCCTTTCTATTTTGAGAATTCTAAATATATTACTATGAAAAAAGAAAGGAGCAGTTAATGCTTGCAATTTTTGTTTTTACTTTGATTTTTTTTCCTTTTTTGAATTTCTTATAACTTCTTAGTTATTGTTTTTTTAAACAAACATATGTTTTTATCTGATAATCTGTAAAACTAATTTACACATTGCATCATGTAATACAGCAACCATTGTTGGATTCCTATTACTTTCTTTAGTGAAATCTTGTATCATGTATAATGCTGCTTTCTCCTATCACTATTTTTTATTCTTTAATAATAATAATAAAAAGTACAAAAAAAGTTTTTTTCTGTTTCACTGTATCTATTTATTTACTCTTTCAGGTTCTTACACTAGGGAGACAATAATATGTCTACACATGGGGGTCTGATTTATTTCACTTATGAGCATGGTCTCTAGTTCCATCCATTTACTTATGAAAGCCACAAGTTTATTACTTTATAGCTGAATAATGCTCCATTATATAAAAACACATTTTCTGTATCTATTCCTCAGTTGATGGACATTTGTGTTGTCCCCAGTACTTAGTTATGACAAATTGTGCTGCTGTAAACATGGGAGCACATATATTGCTGTAGTATGAAGTTCTCACTTCTTCTGGAAAGATATGTAGAAGGAGAATAGCTGGGTTGAAAGGGACATTTAATCATAGTTTTTGCAAAATAATGCAACCCTGATTAAATTACCAAAAGTATGCCTCACAGATCTAGAGAAAACATTACTAAAATTTATCTGGAACTAAAGACCTAGAATAGCAAAAACAATCTTGGGCAACAAAGGAAAGGCAGTAGGCATCATAATCTTTGAATTGAAATTATACCGCAAAGCTACTGTGATAAAATCAGTATGGTACTTGTTGAGGACTTCTATGTCTGTGTTCATTAAAGAAATTGGCCTGTAAGCCACCTTACCACTGCTCCTAAATCTCTAGCACTTTTATGTATGTTTTTCAAAGTCTAGTGTGAACTTTAATTTTTATAGGTAGACATAAGGGTTGCCGTACATAATATTGGCAAGTGCTCCACCTAGTTACCAGTTGAGAATTGTACTTGTCAGGGTCTTCCAGGTGAGCTCACACAATAAGGGGGCTTGAAGTCTGTTCGTTCTGGTAACTGAGGCCTGCTGGGTAAGCCAAGAGCTGTGCTGGCATAGTGCTGCTGAACGCTGTTTCCCCCAGGCTCCATCTTTTGGACTCCAATCTGGATCCAAGAAAACTCTCACACTGAGTGTAAGATTTATAAAGTTCTTTTATGAAAACATGTTTATGACACTGTTTTGTGTCTACTCAAAGAACAGACACAGATGCAAAGGGAAAGAAACTTGTCTGGCTCTGAATGAATTGTCCAGGGTAGATCTTGGGTCCAGCTGAGGTACAGATTGTGTAGATAAGTGTATGGTTACTCACAGCTTACTGTCGCCTTGAATGATACCCACCTGTGCAGAGGGCAGTGGGGCTGTGGGAATTGTCCTTTGCCTTACAAGGGACAGCAGTGCCTGCAGGATGTCAAGAAATGCCTGACAAGATTTGTTAGCAAACTACTATGAGCCACCCAGGATTATCTAAGGAAAATTTAGGGAAAAATTTTATAGTGAATAAATTTAGAGCAAGCAACAGAGGTTGTGGTGGGGTGAAATATGGAGTGTTAAATTTAAACAGTTTCTGCAAAGTAAAAGAAATGACCAGCAGAGTGAAAGCACAACCTAAACAATGAAAAAAAACCTCTTGGAGGTGATTCCTCACTCATGAACATTCACAGCAGTGTTACTCATTATCAAGCACAGAACAAACAAATTGCTACAAGTGGAAGTCGATGTACCACAGAATGTATTATATATTTCAAAATAAGCAGGTGAAATCCTGCTGCTTCTTAATTCATATCAGTTTTAAGTGTTCATTGTTTTCATGTCACAGAAGGTGAGGATGCAGTTCTCCCCACATCCCTACAAATGTGTCCCATCTTTCCTTGTGCTATAGCCCTATTTCTTTTTACTTTTAGGTAAATGGATTTTCATTGCTTGTATGACAGTGACTACATACTATTCATTACTCATTCTGAGCCATGTCATAGACTGAGTACCTTCCCTTTTCGTACAAGATCTTGCTTTGTTGTAGGTAATCTAAATATTTTTTTTCCAATTTCTAAGAATCTATCCTGAATTCTTACAGATATTCTAATCCAGGATGATAAACCTGTGGCATGAGAGTTGTTTTTCTTTTTTAAAAAGACATTAATGTATGAGGGTTTTTTTTTTTCTGAATACCTTAGTATTCAAGTTTAGTTGCATTCTTGGCACTTTGCAGCAACTAAGTGGGTTTTGTATTGCAGGTTGAGTACTCCTCTCTAAAAGGTTTGCTTTACTGAGTCTAACACATAGGGCAAGTTACTAGTTCCTGCTAAGTGTCTAACAGCTTCTCATATATATCTTCAATGAAGCTGACCAAATCTCTACTCCCTAATAGTAGAAAGACTTTCTGGTTATAATTCAGCATATATGCAGTGAGGCTAGTTGTGATTGCAAAGGAGTTCCAAGGCCCCTACACAGTTTGAAAAAGCAAATTCACTTTTCATTTTTATTTTCATTGGGCTCTTAGTGATTTGGTGATGTATACTGTTGGTGGGGAAGCGGTTTTCTTCCTACTGTCTGCTGACTGAAATACTAGTCCATCTTCTCCTGCCCCTCTGGCATTAGTGTTCCAAGGATTTGGCCCCAATTTTAGTACTACTTATCTGGTTCTGGGGGTTGCAGATGGCCAATTGTGAGACTCCAAATCTCCTTGGCCTCTGCAGTGGTACAACCCAATAGCAGGGATCAGGGGGTGATGGGGAGAGAGGGCTGTGGGCAGGGCTGGGGAGAGATGGAGAGACAGAGACAGAGGGGGAGACAGGGAGAGAACGAGAGAGAGAGAGACAGAGACTGAGAGGTCGAGAGACAGAGGCAAAGAGGGACAGAGACAGAGACAAAGGGAGGGGGGAGGAGAACAGGACAGAGATAGAGAGACAGAGAGACAGAGAGAGAAAAGCTCACATTCTGAGAAGTTGAAATGAGGAAGTAGGTAGTAGATAATTTAAGAGGTAATTAAGCTGTTTGGGATATTCCCCCGGAGGAGTTTAAGGTAGTTCTCATGACCCATATTGTCTGCTGCCCAGTGTCTCTCTGGCTTCCTGTCCCACCATGCCATCCCTCCCTCTCACATCTGTTCTTATCATAATCCATCTACCACCAAGGCCCTCACAAGGGCCAAGTGATTCCAGACTTTCAGAAGGCAAAACTGAGGGCTAAACGGCTTCTTTTCTTCATAAAATTCTCAGCTTCAGGTGTCTTGTTAAAACAAAAGAAATCAGAATTGTGCAAATGTGTATCTACTGTTGGTTCTATTAGGTTAGAAAACCCCAACTAATACAGTTGTTGTACACATTCAGTAATAAATTAATGTCCACTCTTGTTTCATCTTCAGCCTTGCCTGCTATTCCACCCTAGAATTATTTTGAAGCAAATCCAGACACTATGTGACTTTTATTCTGAGCAGGTGTAGCTGTAAAATGGACAGGTTTACCTATTAAACTTTTATGCTATTATTACATTTTTCTCAGTGAGTCATTTTTTAGTATTATTAAGTATGATTCTCATGTTCAAATTCACACAATCATCTCACAGATGTTTTCTGTTTTCTAGTTCATTGTTTGAATCAGGATAACACACAATACAACACAATGAGCTAATAAGTACGCTTCTGGGGGTCCTTTCTAACTTACAATCTATCACTCTGCCTTTTCTCCCTGCTTTTGCAATTCATGAGTTAACACAAACAGATCATTTATCGGGTAGAGTTTCCCAATCTGAATTTTGCTAATTGCTCACTTTCTGCAGTTTGACATATTTACACTGTTCTGTGTTTCCTGTAAATCCAGGATTGTATGACTCAGATTCACAACCTGATAAGGAGTATATGACAGTGCCTTTTTAGCATTTTCATGGCCAGGAATCAAAATATGACATGCATACATATTTGGAAGGGATATAGATATAGATATAGATATAGATATAGATATAGATATAGATATATATACACTCTCTTTACTTTTCTGTTCAACTGATATTCATTAATTCTTTGGGACTTGCTTTCTCTGTAGTTTTGGGCTAAAATGTGAAGGTTTTTCCTCCTAGAAGATTTTAACGAGATTACATGCATGAACTCATTTCCATGACATCAGCATTCCTAAATTCCAGGCCCCCATGTCCCTCCCCACATTCATAAAGATGTCCTTCCAGCAACAGACTCCATCTCATATCCAGTGACCACAATAGTGCATGAAGATTATAGCTCCTCAGAATACACTTTCAGGGAAGAAGTATCTAGCTCTGCTATTGCCAAAGGTAATATGTTCCATATATCTTTCAATTTCCCAAAATCTTTATGTAATTTAGCCCATGTGGATATAGTTTCACTGAAATCATTGTCAAGTTCAATGAAACGTGTTCATCTTGGCTTATTATGGAGCCCCTTGTCTCCCTCATGGTATCTTGGTGAAGGTGAGCACATCCTGGTCACTGGCCTCAAGGTGTTTCCACTCTTGAATGTAAACAAATGCCTAATTACCTAGGGTGTAAAATGTGCCAAAATAAATAGCAGATGAGAAGGCTCAATAGAGTCCAGTGAAGCTTCTTAGCAAAGATAAATAGCAGCCGTGGGGACAAAGTCTTAACAGAGAAGTTCTGATTTGGAAAGAGCCTTTCAGGATGCACACGGTTGTGACTAATGACTGAGACTGCATTCAAGAGAGAGGACTGTACATAGCCTAATGCAAGACTGGGAAACATTTTGCTGTGTTTGGCTAAAGTCCAGGAAGTAGAGCAGTGGTTTTCTGCTTGGGGTGACTTAGAATCACTTGGGACCTTTAAGAAATACACAGACCAAGGCCTACCTAGAGGAATCAGTTTGATCACTGGAGATAAAGTGTAAGTATCTGTTAAGTGCTAGAAGTTCCCAGAGTTGATTTTTACAGGAGAGCCAAGAGTAGGAGCCACAGGCAAATAGGAAACTTAGCCAAAAGTAAGTTGAGGTCGTGTTGAGGTATGTATGTTGGGGAAATAAAGAGATGGGATACACAGTTCTTCTTTTATGTTCCTGGAAGGTTAGATTTAGGACTCCTCAAGGATACAAAAATCTATGGATTCTTGTACCCCTTATGTAAAATGGCATTGTATTTGTATATAACCTAGGTACATCCTCCCTTATGCTTTATTATTATCATTATAATTAACAACATACAAATTACATTAAATTGCAAAGTAATTACATTAAATTACAAATTAGTAGGGTTTCCTGTGATATTGACATTTCCATGTGTGTACATCCTGCTTCTTCTCACTCTCTAGCCATCTCTGTTCTACTTCCAGGTTGGTCTTTTTGCTTTTAACTTCCCTCTGTGAAGGACAGCCTGAGGACCTGGGATACTTATCTTTCTGTGCTTGGCTTGTTTCACATCACATTGTGTCTTCCAATTCCAATTATTTTGCTGCAAATGGCAAGATTTCGTTTATCTTTATGACTGAAGAATACTATATTGTACACAGTGTATTTTCTTTATCTTTTTTCTGTTGATTACCCCCAAATCTGATTGCTTATCTTAGCTATTGTGAATAAGATTGTGAGAAATACCTATATGAAATTATGCCTTGCATATTGACTTTATATATATATATAAATCCAGCAGTCCATAGCTGGATTATATGGCAGTTGTACTTTTAGTTTTTTTAAGAACTTCCGTACTATTTTCTCTTTTACCAACACTAACGTTAGTAGGCAGTTGTTTTCTCTCAGGATGTAAAATATATCATGTCATACCCTCCTGGCCTTCAGAATTTCTGCAGATAAATCTTCTGTTAGTCTAAAGGAATCCCCTTAAATGTGATTTGATGTTTCTCTTGCCAATCACAAACCTATTCCTTTGTTCTGTGCTTTTGAAAGCCTGACTGTATGTGGTGGTAAAGCTCTTTCAGTCATGTCTATGGGGGTTCTGTATGTCCATGCCTTTGTGAACACTGGAGACATGTTCTGCTCTTGTTTTATTGAATAGGTTTTCTCTGCCCTTAGCCATCATTTCTTTCCCTTCTGGAATGGTGATAATGTGAGCATTTGATCTTTTAATGATATCACAAAGATCTTAAATGCCCTTTTCATTGTTTTTTATTTTTATTCATTCCTTACCAAATGTATTTTGAAAGATTTGACTTCAAACTTTGATGTTTCTCCTCCCATTTGACCTACTACATTGAGGTTGCTTAATGATTTTTTAATCTGAATTATGGAGCTTTTCATTTCAAAAATTTCTTATTGACTCATTTTCAAAAATTGCCATCCCTTTGCAAACTTCATAATCATAGTTGTACTGCCATCCTAGTTCTTTGAAACAATTTGTGTTCTTTGTGTCTCTTTGAGCTTTTAAAAAAATTCTTTTAGATTCTCTACCAGATGTTTCATCCATGTCAATATCTTCGGATACTATTACTAGAATTATGATCTTTAGGAGCTATTTTATTATCTTATTTTTAACATTTCTTATGTTCAATTTTAGATTTGCATATCTGATAAAATGAATATTTCTACCACTTTATGAGATGTCTTCTGAGTAAGCAGGTTTCATCTAAAATTGTGTTGTAGGATATCATTATTCTGGGCAATGTTGAGTTTATTTTCAGCTTGGCACTGTAGTATAATGTATCAGTTCTTTTGCAATTGTTAGTGTAGGCATAATGAGTAGTACTGTGTCAGAGTCAGAGAAGCTGGCTCCACAGGTTTCACACATGGAGAGACACTTGAAACATTATCAGTTCAAGAAGATACTGTGTGAGCAGCAGAGTATGTGGGGAGTAGTCTATCTGGTTACTTCCATGATGGGAGCAGTAGCCTCTATTGGATGATAGAGCCATTTCTTCCAGGACCACTGATATTGGCTCTGTTACTTGACAAGGTCTCTGGCACTGGTTGCTCCAGTAGTGGACCTAGCACACTTGTCCTCTGATTGGGCTTGGTGCAGTCCAGATGTTTCATTGGAAGAGACAGGGGTAGGATCGTGGGTTCGCCGCTGTGTGGTACTCACACCCAATCCTGTCAGCAGTGTGTGATTAGACAGTGCAAGGTACAACCATGGTTAGCATTCACATAATTGTGGTGGCAGCAAAAGTTGTATTCTTTGGGGCTAATGAGTGCAAGGTCACCTGAAAGCAGGACTTCAGACCCCACCACAAACTGTGCATGCTGGGAACAGGGTGAGGCCTGGGGACTTTCCTCTCTTAGATTCTATCAGTTGTGATGGACCCCAGAGCCTGAGCAGGAACCTGCTGTGGTCAACACTACAGTTTCCACCTAGACATTCTTAGGCTGTATAATTGAGGAATGTAAACAGAGCCAGAGCTTTCTGGCATTTCTCCAGGCTGCCCCAGCATGACTCTGTGGTTAAGAAGCCATGGCACCAGTCTTCTTTCTCTACCTTGTTAGTGAAAAGGGCGAGGCATAGGTTTGGTAGAAACTTTGAGGACAATTTCCTTTAGTTCTGGCACTGTGTCATACCACCTATAGTGGGACATACCTGGAACTCTAAAGGCAGACTCATGATCCTCTGGTTTGCAAAAGTGATGTCCTCTGTTCATCTCTGCATCTACAACACTCAGTCCCCACTGAGCAGTGTTTTCAGTGGACTTGGGTCATAATTGTGCCACTAAACCAAGTCTGCTCTGTGAGCCAGCTGTTAACTGTGGTGGTTCAAAAGAAGGTCTGCAGGGCTTCAGAACTGGGAATGTGCAGGGTTATTGACCCCAAGAACAGTACCACTCAGCAGTAGATGGCTTCCAGCTATCACACCTTGGTGTTCACCATGATATGAAGTGAATTCCTTTTCCAAAGTCAGGGTATATTCTTATCTACTTAGGCTGTAAGCCTGCAAGGACTGTGAAACTCCCTAGTAGCTATAATTGCCAATATCTGCACTGACTGCTTTCATGCACTGTCTAAGATTTAACTTGGAAGAAGAGAGACTTCTTTTCCCTTGTGTGGAGCTGGCATAGCAAGTACTGACATATGTTGCTTCTCTTGTTCTGTGCTGTCCCAGGTCTCTGGATTTTACAAAGTTTTCACCTTTTATGCTGTGGAATCCAGTGTACTATCTCAGTTAGTGACCTCAGTATGCAACAGTACACCTGCCCTTTGTGGAGGATCTGGAGAGTGCTGGATAGCTTTATTCCATGTCTTTGCTGATTATTTTAAGTTTCTTCCAATATTACAGTAATAGCCTCCTAAGATTTTCTCAGAGCACCCATTTATAGGCACTGAATGAAACTGATAGGACAACGTGAGAAATTATGAACTCTCACAGAAAAGCTAAGCTGGAGATTTGATACTGTGTAAAATGCTTTTTTTTTTTTTTAAATTGAAGAACAAATAGCAATGAGACAGATTCAGGACATATTAACATGACAGATTCAATAAATTAATACATTACAAAATGTTTTCATATTGTGTTGGTGTTGTACAAGATGCATACATGATATTATACTTACAGGCATTATCATAGTAGATGTCTCTAATCAGTGAATGAAGAGAGTATAGCTATATACTTATCTTAATTTTTATAGCTGAATTATATCACAGATTCAATAACTAATACATTCTACCTTGTTATCTTCCTAGTGGTTGTCCATAGTACTAGAAGCCAACTTACTATCTTGTCCAACCACTGTTAGTGCAAATCTTCCTTCTTATAGAATTATGCAGAAGCATGGCATATTTATCCTAACTGTACTGTTTATAACCACACATCAAGATTCTTCCTTTGCATACCCCTTTTTTTGTATAGATCTGTCAAAGATGAGCACTCCATTGTCATTAAACCAATTTAGGTGCCTGAACTTGGCGACACAATCCAACACAGTCCAGCATTCCACAATAATAGTTATCTGAAGAAGCCTTTTACAGCTCAAATTATTATTATGGCCCCACGTTATATACCTCATTTTTATACTTTTCTGCTGGATGGTTAAGACCGAGATGCATCAAGACCTATATACCAAAAGATGTAGTTTTTGTTTCTGATGAGGTCAGTGAAGTCTCCTCAGGGTTTCTCTTGTAATCCTGTAACTTACTCTGTAGAACCTTTGTGTCATCCAGGTGGATGAGTCATGGCCAATGCTTCACCAGTTTGCTCTCTGTGAGAGCCTGAGAGAAAGTTTTCTCTCCATGTGACTCTCTCCAGGCACACTATAGATCATCAACCTCTTTGCTCTGTGGCTCCATAATCTCCTTGATCAGAAAATTAGGGGCACAACTGAGTTTCATGATGTTACAGTACAGGTTCTCCTATCCCCTGAGACTTCGCTGACCTTGAAAGGCTAGGGCCAGAATGTTGGCTGGCATTGAGGCTCTTCTATTTCTCTAATTTTGATCTGTGAACTTGGATTGTTAACCATCTAGAAGAAAAGCTGCTTAGTATCCTGCAGCATATGCCGTTCAGTTTGCTCTATCTGACTCAGTTGTCTTTGTTGTTGAACATGTCTATTTGTATTTCTTCTTTTGACTTCTTATACTAGGGAGACTGTATGATATTTGCACATCTGTGTCTGGTTTATTTCACTTATGAGGATATGTTCAAATGGCATCCACTTCAATATAAATGCTTCAAGTTTATCATACTTTATAGCTGAGTAATACTCCATTATATAGAAATGCCACATCTTTTTCAACCATTCCTCATGTGATGGACATCTTGATTGTTTCCAAGATTTGGTTATCACAAATTGTGCTGTTATAAACATAAGTACACATATATTACTATGATATAATGTTTTCAGTTCCTCTGGGAAAATTCCCAGTACGGGGATAGCCGGCTTGAATAGGATTTCTAGTCCTACACTTTTGAGGATTCGCCACACTGATCTCCACAATGGTTGTACCAGTCTGCACACAACAGCAGTGGAGAAGTGTTCCCTTTTCCCCACAACCTCTCCAACATTTGTTGTTGGTTTATTTCCTTATGATAGCCATTCTTTCTGGAGTGAGATGATATCTCAGTGTTGTTTTTATTTGCATTTCACGGGTGGCTAGCAATGTGGAGCATTTTTTCACATATTTACTCGCTTCTTTAATTTCGTCCTCTGAGAAGTGTGTATTCTTCTCAGATGCCTATTTCTGCATTGAGTCTTTGAAGTTGAGGGCCCTGTTATATCTTAGTTCTTCATATATTCTAGACAGCAGACCTTTGTCTGATTGCTTATTAGTTAGGATTTTTTGAAAATTTCTGAGTTGTCTTTTCACTCTGCTGACAATTTCTTTTGACATGCAGAAAATCCTCATAAAGAGTTGATCCAAGTTGTTGATTCTTTCAAGTGTTTCCTGTGCAAATAGATGTTTGTTTATGAACTCCTTACCTGCCCCTGTGTATTGAAGAGTTCCTACTACTCTCTCTTCCAGGAGATTGAGTGTTTCTGTTTTAACGTTTAGATCTTCAATCCATATTGACGTTAGCTTAGTGCATAGTGATAGAGCTGGGTCAAGTTTTAGTTTTCGGCATACAGAAAGCGAGTTTTCTGGCACCATTTGTTAAATAGGCTATCTTTCTTCCAGTAAGCTTGTTTGGCCACTTTGTTGAAGATCGGATGGCTGAGTGTATTCGTAGATGCTTCTGCACCTTCCAATCTATTCCATTGATGCTCAGGTGTATTTCATTGCCAAAACCATGTTGACTTTATCACAGTGGATTTGTAGTATAATTTCAAGTCGGGAATTGTGATGCCTCCTGCCTTGTCTTTATTAGTCAAAATTGTCTTTGCTATTCTAGGTCATTTTTGGTTCCAAATAAATTTTAGGAACAATTTCTCTAGGTCTGGGAAGTATGTTGGTGGCAGTTTGATAGGGATTGCATTAAATCGGTACAGCAATTTTGGGAGTATGACCATCTTTGCAAAGTTGGTTCTTCCTATCCGGGAGCAGGGAATATCTTTCCATTTGCTGAAATCCTCTATAATCTCTTTTCTTAGCATATTGTAATTTTCTGTGAAAAGATATTTGACTTACTTGGTTAAGTGAATTCCAAGGTATTTCATTTTCCATGGTGCTATTGTGAAAGGAATTGTTTCTATTGTTTCCCTTTCAGTGTGCTTGTTGTCTGTGTAGAGGAATGCCATTGACTTTTGAGGATTGACTTTGTATCCTGCTATGCTACTGAACTTCTGTATCGGTTCTAGTAGTTTCTTGGTGGAATTTTTGGGGTCTTCCACGTAAAGTATCATGTCATCTGCAAATAGTGATAATTTAACTTCTTCTTTACCTATTCTTTTTTTTTTT
>PVKA01033150.1:0-12760 GCA_004027165.1 Ctenomys sociabilis | reverse complement strand
CCCCATTTAGGATTATATTAACTTTTGGGTTGTCATAGATGGCTTTTATCAAGTTAAGGTCGAGTCCATCTATTCCAATTTTCTGTAGGACTTTGAACATGAATGAGTGTTGGACTTTGTCAAAAGCTTTCTTTGCATCAATTGAGATGATCATGTAGTTTTTAGATTTCAGTCTATTAATATAGTATATTACATTTATAGATTTTCAAATATTGAACCATTCTTTCATCCCTGGGATGAATCCTACCTCATCATGGTGTATGATCTTCTTGGTTATTTGCTGTACTCTATTTGCCAGGATCTTTTTGAGTATTTTTGCCTCTATGTTCATGAGGGAGATTGGCCTGTAGTTCTTTGTTTGGTTGTTTCTTTCCCTGGTTTTGTAATCAGTATAATACTTGCCTCCAGAAATGTACAGCAATTTTTTAGTGTGTATAAAATTAGAAAGTAGAAATAAAGACATTTGACACCTGAAGTCGTACTATATAAATATGTAAGACTGTGATTATTGATTTGTATAATAGTATATGTATTCAGCAAAGATTGATTGAATTCCTAATATGTTCAAGGTATTTTGATAGAGTAAAAGACATCACAGTGGAAAGAACAGATGTGGGTTCTCTGGCATTAATAGGCTCTGAACAGAAGAACACTGGTCAGACTGCTGTATCATCCATGTACAACCAAGAAATAGCCCCAGTTGGAGGGTGTGTGGTGGTTCTCCTGCCTTACTTTGATAACAAGAAAGGCTTGATATTTGATTTAGTTGATATTTGAAGAATGAACAGGTTTTACATATTATAGCAGAAGAATTGCTGTGAGAACTCCTTGAGCAAAGACCCCCTACAGGAGGGAGAATCACTTCCTGAAAAAACAGGGTGAGGAGACTTAGAACTGTGAAGCCAGAAATAGGGAAGATTATGGTCTAAGAGACTGCTGAAGAGGTGGGTGGGGTAAAGCAGGTGGCAGGTACAATAGTGGCATAGAAAAGCTCTCACCAGGGTAGATGCTCCTTGACAAACTGTAAACAGATTTTAGATTGAAAATACCATTAGGTTAAAATGCTTCTGATGCACTCAGCTGGTCAAACATCAGAACTAATCCCAGTCTGCCTTACACATAATGAAAACACTTACCTCAACCTATAGTTGGCATTGAGAGTGTATCATTACAAATAGCACTGAAGGCATAGTGCTTTTGCACCATTATGAAGCTGAAAACTGCTAAATTGAACCATTGTACGTACAAAACTTGCAGTGCAGCTGAATACCTTGAGTAAGTTCCTATAGATACGGAGTCTGTCTTCTTCCCTCAAACCCTGCCTTACTCCCCATTAGCCTTGTGTAGGTGGAACCCCCTACTGTCCCCTTCTAGAACAGGAAGCTTTATGCAGTTCACTCATCTGCTGGACCATTCAGCCACTAGAGCTGAAGATAGCTTTGTTCCTCTGGAGGACTTGGCAGTTCTACACTGTGTCACTGCTTTACAACACAACTGTGAAATCCTTAAGTGCTGCTTGGAGAGCATATTCTCACTCCTGGACTTTTTATTTCACTCTTTCACAATTACTTAGGAAAAAGATCTTTTGGTTCTTCTGTTAAATATACTTTTAGGAGAGGGCCTGAAGTTCATCCTCACTGAAAACTGTGTGCCAACATGATGGTGACTGATCTGAGTTAGTCTATTTTGCAGGAACAATAAAGGGACATCACTTGTAAAGCTGAAATATGAGACAGACAGACAGACACAGAGAGACAGAGAGATGATTTCAAAACTAGTTACGTGTACCGGTTTACATTGCTCACATTACGAGATGTGTTATTCACTAAAACCTACTTTTAGATAGATTAGGAGATTGCTTTTCTTTCCCTCCTTTGAAGTTGTGACTTACTTTGCCAGTGAAATGTGAATGAAAGCTACATATGATCATGGCCTTTTCTGACCTCTCCTCTTTCTCAGCTGTTCCAGTGTGGGATGCATGTGCTAAGAGGGAAAGAACTTGGCAGCTGAGATTGTTCCCTGGTGCATGTAGGACAGCTGTCCTGATGATTTGCCTGCATCAGTAAGGATTTGACAGCACAGAAAGATAAAGTTGAATTGTGTTAGGCTCCTGCGATATAGGATTGTTTTTTACTGCAGCATCTCTCAGCCTATGCTGACTGATGTACAAAGTGTGATTGAAATAGTGAATGGTTAAAATTTTAAAAATGATTACAGTGAAAGGCATTACAATTAATGCCTCTCAGAATACTCTCCTTTTATTTAAACCTTGTCACTTCCTGAAGCACTTCTTGAAGTCTTTTGTGTCTTTAGAGTTATGATTGAAAATACAGTGGATGTTGCTGTTGAATGTCATCCAACACAAAGGCGGGCTCATAAAAACATTACAGTGTCCTCCTCCAGCTCATTCTGTCAATACTGCTCTTCTCCAAAGGCAAAATGATCATGAAAGGTAATTTTGAACCAGTTCAAGACATGGAGCCAACCAGAACAACACAACTGAATACATTCATGAAAGAAGACTTTCAGAATTGTGTCACAATGGCAGGAAGGATGGGATGCACATGTTTCAAGCAAGGAAGAATATTTTCAAAGCAATCAATTATAATGTGTCTTTTACTGTAATTTTTATTTAAGCATCTACTATATTTTTATTATATGTTATATATGTTTATTTAGGAACACAGAAACAACAGAACACATATATAAGTTGTATGTGTGGTGTGGTGTATGTACTTATATGTTTGAGAGAGAAAGAACCCATTTATTGTAAGGATTTTATTTTATTTATTTTTTGGTGGAACCAGGGATTGAACACAGGCCCTTGCACTTGCCAAGAAAGTACTTATTCCACTGAGCAGTCTTCCCAACCCCTAGGGTTTTATTTTAGAATAACACACAAGTTTCTTAATAGTTATATCTCAGCTAATTTGAACTATTAGCTATAAGTTGCTAATGTGTGTGTGTATGTGTATATATATATATATATAATTTACATAATTGTTTATGTACAGCATAAAACATAGTCTCATGTTTTTGTTTGCGCCCCAGTATATAAGTGTATTTTACTCACTCAGAGTTGTCTTCACAACCCCACAAATAATCTGGAAAAAACACTGAACTAAGAAGTTAATTTAAAAACCTCAGCGTGATGCTGCATTTTTAAGACACATTCCAGATTACCTAGAAGTCATGGACAAGGTACACTCCATGTTCAGACCAACAGCATAAACAAGGGCCAGAGCTGCCCTTAGTTTTATATTTCCTGAGTTTTCTTGATTCATGTTGTTCCACATGAATCACAGAGTGATTTTTAAAGGAGAATTTAATTTAATATAAGTCTGAATATCCTTTGGAATGCTCAAAACCAGCATTACTGCAGCAATCCTAATGAAAAACACAAGTTCCGTGTACCAATTTGTGGTCAACCCAGCATTCCAGCCCTGTTCTCTCATGGTTGTTAGCTCCCCACCGTGTTCCTTTTCCCAGCTTTGCTTTTCTGCTTAAAGATGTTGTGAGCTGCAGCACACATGGTATGCTAAACAGGGCCCTGCTTGCAGCAGACTCCTACAGCTTGAACACAGAGGCTTTGAACTCATTAAACACACCACCACCACCACCACCACCAAGTAGAAGTCCCAGAGGATTTCCTATTACTGTCCTGGCAGATAGAACTGCACTTATTTTAAAGCATCAGACGTGTTCACAGCCATGCTTTCCCGTGTGGGTTTCAAGACAAAGAGCATAGCACCTTCCAGAAGAAAACTCATACAATTAGGCTGAGTCTGATTCACTCACATGTTTTATCACCGGTGTGGAATGCCAGTAACAAGAGCAATCATTTGTTTGTGAATTCACGGAAGACTGAACTTTCACACTGGAAAGGGACTTCCCAATGAATAGCAATGGGGAAACTTGCTGTGTATTAGCATATTTTATCTGCCCTTGTTTTGAAATTAAACAGAGTTGTGGTTGAAAGGGGCAGCACAGATTGCCTGCCACTGGGCAGGCTTTGTAGAAAAGGGGCATTTGGAATGAGGTTTAACTATGTGGGCAAATTCTAAAGCTAACTGTTAGTATCCTTAGGCTTACACAGACATTTTTCCCCTCCTCATGTGATAACAGAATTTCCTGGTCACTGTTATTCTTTCCTAAAGGCTACTTGTTCTTGAATACAATGCCTCTCTGTTTTGTCTAGAGTTGGTTAAATATAAATCAGGAGAATTCGAAGATACAGTAAAAGCTAATCTATAAAACTGATTTAAATTTGGTTCAACAAGCATTTACTAAACACATACTATATACCTAGAGCTATTATAAGCAGCTTGGAGATGGAGGAGAGGTTGGGAAATCTGTAATAATTTTATAGGCTTCTTACAGGAATAGTTCATAGGATTATCTGTCCACCTTAAAGAGGGGAAAGAGATGGATAACAAATATTAAATGAACATTAAGACAGAGATGGATAGCAAAGACAAGTAGATGAAAATTAAAATATTATATCAAGATCAACAAATACTCTAGAATTGTAGGAAGAAAGTGATGAACTGAACTACTCAAGAAATTTAAATTTAATAAAATAGGGGAAAATTTGGATATGTAAGAGAAAACTTTCCCACAACTGAAAGCATTTGTTAAGTATAGCATTTAAACATGTAAGCTCCATATTGTCCAAGTATAATTATCTAAAAGTTAAGTACGTGAGTCTCACAAAAACATGGCCTATGTGATTTTTCAAACATCTACTATCTCATTAATTGGGGATCAGTGGTATAATAATGGTGACTCAACAGAACATGAGGAGAAACAAAGTGTACCTTAAGGAGAATCAGAATATTGAAATAAGATTGCTAATGTAAAAGTAAAATGAATTATTGCTCTTACACCAAAACTATAACTTCTGGTGGTTCCTTCTCTACTAAATAAAAATTTTGAAACTTTTCTATGCAAAATTTGTTTACAGCTTGACAACCTTAAACATTACAAAAGAAAAGAAAACTTCAGGGGTCCAGGGAGATGGCTCAGTAGAATAAGTGCTTCCCTGGCAAGCGCAAGGGCCTGAGTTCAATCCCTGGTTCTGAAAAGAAAAAAAAAAACTTTAGCTGGATGGTTAAGACCAAGATAAAGCAAGATCTATATAATAAAACATGTAACTTTTGTAACTGACAAGGTCAGCAGAAAAGTTTAAAAACAAGGTATAAAAAGTAAAGCCATATTAATATGCTGAACTGTAAAAGGCTCAAGTAAACAACTTCTGACACTGCCAGTCATGCAGATAACCCATTACTATTAGACTACTGGACTATATTGGATTACTTTGCTGAATTCATGCACCTACAATATATGGATGGCAATGGAATACACATCTGTGAGACAAAAGTAAACTAAAAAGGAGATATAAATGAAGGACCATTTTGTAGTGAATGTAGATACAAAATAGCATAGATACACAGCTACTTTCTCTTAATTCAATGAGAACAACGTTTTGAACTAATAGTGTTTAGACAAGATATCATGTCTGCATCTTGTGCTATGAATAACTATTACAAAGGCAACAATATGCAATGTATTAATTATTAAAATTGTACTACTAACCTGTTTTGAAACTATCACAATGCTACGCCTTCTTCAGTAAAATTATTAAAGAAGTAACAATGAAAACAAATACATAAAAAATTTCTATCTGAATCATGAAGCGATAGCTGTAAGTCAAACAAATATTCATTCCCTGGACAATCAATTACCCTTTAGTGCAGCCTGTGTGACAGTGATATAGAATGATAGTTAGCATTCCAGAAGACAGAAGACAGTTCTAGTTTTGTGCAGTCACCTGTCAGGTGCACACAGTGACAATGTCCCTAGTTTCTTAGTGCCTCAGTTTATTTGTTATAAGATATAGGCAATAATATCTCTGAGCATGTACATTTGTAGGAATCAAATAAAATAATATATGACACATATGTCATGTTTTCTGGATTGCCTAGTGACATAGTGAATGCAGAATTTGGCAAAACTTAATCCAGCTTTCTATAGGGCAACCTGGAATGGGAAAGTCTATGGTTAAGAAGGAGAGTAAGAGAATGATAAAGAGTTGAGAACTCAAATGAAATAGAGATAAACTCACAGATATAGGGAAGTATGAGTCAGGGAAGAGGCACGAGTGTTCTGTCTTAGTAATGTCCAACTTAGAAAAGGAGACAGTTCTAAAGTGAAGAGGAAACATTTCATTGACACCCATTGGCTGTATCTGAAAATAGAAGGCATACAGGAGAAATGTTTGGAGACTATGGGAGATTAGGAATTCGATGAAACATCAGTAGTGAGAACGCAGTGTTAGAGGCCATCCCCATCCATAGAAACAAACAGTTAAAACCAAAAGTCTAACACAGCACTAAAGTTGTGCTATGCTATCTAACAGTCAAATACCTGAGTCTCATAAAAACATGGCCTATGTGATTTTTCAAACATCTATTAGCTCATTAATTGGGGATCAGTGAATATAATAATGCTGACTCAGCAGAACATAAGAGAAACTGAAGTGTATCAGGAGCAGAAAAAAAATAGTTATTCACATATCACTTCTTTTTCTACAGAATGACTATTTTCCAAAGAATGAAAGCATACCAGGTCAATGGACAGTGAAGAGGGAAAAGCTTATTGCATTTTGGGTTGCAAAGCAGGACAGTGATATAGGAAAGAAGAGAAACTCAAACCTGTTGAATGTCCCCTAGGGCTCATGATAGAGGTGAAGGCAAAGTAATTAAGTTTTGTTGACTTTGCCATTTAGGTAAAGAAACTCTGGAGTTCCATGTGATACTTTGGCTTAAACTTCTTCTAAACTATAAATATTGAACATGAAGTGGAAGAGTTTGCTGGGAGAAAGAAAACAGTAAATCAGGGGAAAAGACAAGGTAAGGATTTCAGAACAGGCAATGCCTTACCCTGAGGAGGAATGTAAGTCCAGGTGGTTTATTTAGGAAATGATCCAGGAGGAACCAGGAGAGGAGTGTATGATGGGAAAGAAAAGAGAAGATAAACTCATCTAGAGTGCATTAAATAACAAACCCACAGCATGAGCAATCAGAGCTAAGTTCCACTAAGAAGCAAGGAGAAGCTGTGGGGAGCAGGTTTGGAAGTAATTCTCACCCAGAGAAGGGGTCATTGAGGTATGTAAGTCCAGGCTTCTGATCTACCTGCATCTATAGTCAGGGAGCCTCAGGCATGAGTGCAAGCAGGCAGGAAGGAGCCTTAGTTTGCTTAAGAGCAGAGTTCTGAAGGGACATAGGCAGGGCATCCAGTATTTTCAGAGCAAAGGCCCTGGAGCCAGATCTAAATGGGATTTTGGCTGGATTTGCTGCTCTTAAGAACAACTCCAAGTGGTATTAATGAAAGGCCTGTGAAACAATTCCAGTTCAATGTGTTTCAAGTTTCTTAAGAGAGCCTTCTAAAAATCTTGAATGAATACAATTATTACCACCATGTTTTTATTGTTTTTTAAAATCTTTTATTTATTTGGCACAAGGTCTGTCTACACAGCTCAGACTCATAGTGATCCTCCTGTCTCAGCCTCCCCAGGGCTGCAATCACAAGAGTACACCACCATGCCCAGTTTCCTTGGCCAGCAGGGAGTGTGGGCCAGCATGATATGCCATACAGGGGCAGGTGCTTGCTTTTTCCAGAAAGGTAAACCACCAAGCTACCTCCTCAGACTCTACTGCCATGTTTTTAAACACTCATCATGGTCCAGGTACTATAAAATGTGCATGTGTGTGGGTAAGAGAGGATACTCTGACTCTGTCTATCCAACCTGCTCCCAACCATCCTCAGTGGGTAGGAGGTGGAAGAAAATCTTTGTTACCATAGAGTAAAGAAGACTAGATTAGTTAGTAAAACTCTTGGAAGTTCTTCAATGCAGATGCTTAGGATTAAGGATGTCATGCTCTAAATAATTTAAAAACTTAAGGATATACAAATACTTTTCAGAATTGACCTGGGAATTACAGTAGTCATGGTTATAACATTATGTCACTACCATCAGGCAACCACAAACATGTATTAGATCCAGAATATACACATACCAGGTCCCAAATATTCACATGACATTTCTTTTTGCACCATGCTTGGACTCCTCCCTCTCCTGTCCTTCTACCCCATCTTCATTTCTACTTCTCTGGCTTCTCTTCAGCCTTATGACTCTGTTCTGGTAGCACTTTACGAAGATAACTGCATTTCTTTTGTGGGTGTCCCTCTTTACAATTTCATGTTTGGGTTTCATAAATATATACTGGGAAGATAACTGCTCCTTATCATGACCAGCCAAGGGGTAGGGTAACATTGATCTTTAGGTTCTTATAGTCCCTGTATTCACCTTGTTCCAACTTACATAGTTCTTATCTTCTGTTTTCTACAGGAAATTTAACGATATAGCAACAAAATGGATTGTGGGCTATTCTGCATCAGAAACTTTCTTTATATTTTTCTCTGAGCCTGTCCCTGCTAAGACATAACTGTAGATGTGGGTGACTAAAAATCTGAGATTCAGAGCAGACCTTATCAGAGGAGAGTGTCTCTGGAGAAACATTTTCAGGAGGGGCATTAGAACCTCCTCCTTTTATTCAACAAATCCTGAAAGCCTGTGATGTGTGAGACACTGTTCTACATCTTGCGAGTTTTAGCAAAATTTCTGACTCATTGAGTTATATTCTAATAGAAGAAGGGAATCAGAACACACACACACACACATTTTAAAAGATATGTTCAGAAGATGATAAATAGCATTTTCAAAATGCCAGAGTTGAGAGAGTACTACTTCGGGTTGAATAGGCATTAATATCTAAACAGATTGAACTTCTTCCTCACCATAACTGATACATTCCTACCTGTTTTGGGCACTTTTGAAGCTGTTTAAAGTAATTTTGAGGGTATTGGGGCTGTAACAATGAGTGAGCAGAAAGGAAAAATTAAAATATGGATATTAATGTTAAGGAAATTTATCTGTTTCCTAAAGCTGGGTTTCACATTTCTTACCTTTGTCATCTGATATTTCTGGTAGTTCAAGAAAAACTGATTAATGAAAAGTTGTTACAATCCTTTCTATGCTTTAGAAAACCATGACATTGATAAAAATGTGGTAATGATGCTATGATTTTGATTTCATGAACTAAATGGAAATGGTTTCAAATTATGAGTAGGAGGTTTCTTTTGAAATATGAGGATAGATACTCATGTGCTAATAAAACATGTTTCTGGAAAGATTCTTTGCCAGTGCCCTCTGAGAGAAGTAGAATAGTCACAGGAAGTTAAAAAAAAAGTCAACTTTACAGGTATTGGAATCAAATCCAAACGTTTTGTGGTTGAGCCACTTAAACTTCTACCTATACATTTTTGAGTGTGAATCTATCTATGGTCCATACTTAAGCCAACAGCAACTTGTATGTGAAGTCCACTGAAAGCTACTAATTATTGTTTTCACAAAAACCACAACTCAGAAGGCAGCTGCATTCTAAAAATGAGTTTTCTGCTCTCAAGGAATCAAAGAAAACTTGTAGATACCCAGTATTCCTACCCACAAATATTTCCTCTCCCCACATTAGTTCTATCACATAGCCTCTTTCTCTCCTGCCAGTCCCAAAGCCAGCAGCTTCTCCCACTTTCAGTCTGTGATGTCTTTCTCTGGCAGTGCATCAATGGTGACAGTGCATGAGATTTGTTCCCACGGCATGTGGAAACAACATTAGAGCTCATGTCTGATGACGGGTAACTAATACTCAGAAGTACTCCTAGTAGTTCCTGGCAAACTATTGGCACTTTTCCACGTGGGCCTTCTCTGGATTACACCATTTGCTTAATAAAAGGACAGGAGCTTGATAGTATATGTCTTTTCACATAAGTCATATGTAAACTCAGTGACTCTTAGACTTACTAGTCTCAACACTTACACACACACTTAAAATTATTAAGTCTCCCTAAGAGCTTCTGTTTATGTGAGTAAATAGCTACCAACTTTGCTGTTAGAAATTAACTCTGAAAACATTTCCTTAATTTACCTAACATAGTAATGAATGCAGTATATATTAATGTGAAGATCATACTTTTATAAAAAAGTTGTTTCTCTGAAAGGAAAAAAAAAAAACAGGAAAAAAAATTGTAAAAACAGTGCATTATTTTAGTTTTGCAGATTTCATTCATTTAACATCTGGCTTATTAATTTATCTGGACTATCACTTCCACTACTACATTTGACCTGTTGGATGCTCCTAATCAATGGAAGAGCAACACATGAGGTAGGAGTGTGGTGGGAAGGTAAATAACAAACTCTGCTAACGCTAAGAACATGCTCTGAAATTTGGACAATGATGGAGAAACCAGGATAGAAAAGTTACAGCTTTGGCATTTTCCCCCTTAAGCCTAAAAAACACAAAAATGCATCTCAAATCCTAAAGCTGGATGGAAACTAGAAGCCACATATCATACACTCAGTCCAACGATACGTGGACTCAGTGGCAAGTTAGGACTGACGCAGCCCAGCTGACACCCAGAGGTCTAGGTTAGGGGCAGGGTGCTGAGCTTCAGAACAAGGGGAATGAAACGTGTTTTCTTACCCTTGAGAAGATCTCCAGGGTTTTAAGATTTCCAAATTGTTTTTTGCAACAGCACTGGGCTCCATCCAGTGAATGTATTTTGAGCTTACCTTGTAACAAACGCAAGCTGTAGTTTAGGGATGATAAATAATTGTGTTAATTAACAGGTTAAAGAAAAAGGTATGATATTATCTCTAAGGAATGCTCTGGAAAGCTGGGAACATTTTACTGTATGAACTACATGTGGTGAAATAGCCAATAATTTGCTTAAGAAATCCACATCTGGTTTGCTGGCTCAAAGCAGGGGTTAATAGTCTTTTGAGGGCAGCTGGTGGTGGAAGGGGTCCCAGGATAAACAGCCAAGTGTTCTTGTCAGGAAATATGCTTGTTCTTGTAGCACAAGCATTTACATTGGCTTCTGACCAGAATGAAACATACAAGAAATTGTTTACTTTGCCTCCTTCTTTCTTCTTATAGCACACAGTTCAGAAATGCCTTCCATTTTTACACTTGGAGATGGGAAAAAATGAAGGAACAAACAGTTAAATAACAATAGTAATCATTTACCCCAAATATCTAAAACCATGTAACAAACTAACCAGTAGTAAAGAATGACAAAGGAGTTTCAGCCATATAATTTTTGTATCACCACAACTGTTTATTATTGTATGAGAAACAATGATTTGATAAATATTTATTGAGTGTTTTCTTGCAAAGACACATGTAGGAAAATTATAAGTGATATACAAATGACTCAACTGCTGTCCCAGTTCTTCTGGAAAGAGACTAACACAAACTTACATTTCAGAAGGATATCTTCTCTGTCGGCTGTTCCTCAAAGGATTAGTACCTAGAATATATAAAGAACTCAAAAATCAGACCCCAGAATTTAAAGACACAATTCCAAAAGTGGGCATCTGAAGTAAATTAACAGTTCCCAGATGAAGAAGTGTAAGTGGCAAATAAATGTATGAAAAATGTGCAATATCTTTAGTCATTTGAGAGAGGCAAATTAAAACAACACTGAGATTCCATCTCACTCCAAAAGGAATGGTAATTATTGAAAAATAAACTAATAAAAAATGCTGGAAGTCTGTAGAGGAAAAGGAACCTTTCTCCACTGTTGATATGAGTGTAAATTGGTACAACCACTGTTGAAATCAGTATGAAGTGTTTTTTTTTTTTAAACTAGACCTACCAGTTCCATTTGACCCAGCTATTTCCCTTCTTGATGTCTTCCTGAAAAAATAAATAAAAGCATCATACCACAGAGACTTATGTATAACCATCTTTATAGCAGCACAGTTTATAACAGCTAAATCTCATTGGTAAACAGCCCAAACACCCATCAGCTGATGAATGGATAAAGAAGATGTGAACCAAGCACACACAGAAGAAAGCTGTATTAGACTGACTTCTTCTATGATAACAAGGAGAAAACTTAGGAAAGAAAATAACCACATAGAACACATCTGCCATTCACTGCTACTGGAATCACACCCCCCTCAGCAGGATTCTGGTCACTAGGAAGCATAACCAACTAAGCTCAGGAATTAGGTAAAGAAAGGCCACCCCCAGCCCAGAGAGTCCAGGGCCGCCAAAACTGCTCTCCGTGGAGACCAAAGTTATCTGAGAGCAATGCCTTCCATCTCATCCAACTGGAAACCTTTCTCTAGATCTGTGTAAGGGAAGATAAGGCTGAGAGTGCAACCTCAGGCCCTGATGTTCCAAAAAGAAGTGAGAGCTTCAAAGATACAAGAGGAAGAAGAGACAGAAAGAACTGTGAGAGCTCTATTAAGTTACAGAAAAATGTCTAGATGACCTTTCCAATGTTCAAAGGCACTAGAGTGCTCATTGTTCTTCCCTCATAAAATAGTTGTTAGTAATTGATAGGAAATGCTATAAGACATATTTCAGTATTGAAAATGGGATTATTATGTTCTTATTATGTATTCCCTTCTATTTAAAGCATAAGTATTTACATTTGGAATTAGATTTTTTAAGTATGTGCTTATTTATACTTTTAAAGAAATCTACAAATAGATAAAATAAAAATGTCTCATAAAGAAAAAACTTGGAGAAAGTGTGGATATGGCAAATGGGAAAAAGAAGAACATTAAGAGGCAGGGGTAGGGAGTGGGAAAAAAGATAAATTAATGCATATCATATACAGGTACAAA
>PVKA01033149.1:0-24660 GCA_004027165.1 Ctenomys sociabilis | reverse complement strand
AAAAAAAAAAAAAAAAAAAAAAAAAAAAAAAAAAAGAAAAGAAAGAAGGAGGAATCAGAGTATATGTAATAGCATGAAAGTTCTGGCTTTCTCTCTCTACTCGCTAAGGAGAGTTCTTTCTCTGGCCCTGTATTGTAGGCAACAGCTAAATTCTGAGGGCAGAAGGCAAAGGCAACATTTTTAGCCGCGTGAGCTGAGGTACAGGGGTAGAAACGTAAGCTTTCAATCCTGCGTGCGGGACGATCTCGACTTGCCATTTCATCCTTTGCTCCATTCAGTACCTCTCACCACGCGAGCTGCAGATGAGGAGAGAGCCCAGCATTCCCACAACAATGATGGTGGGCGCACGCGTCTTGCCCACAGTTTGGCAGCCTTTCGGTGCCCATGGTAACGAGGCCGGCGCCCACAGGTCGGCGGCAGCGATGAGTATCCGGAAATGGTGAGCACTTCCCCTCCCCATTTTTTTTGCGACAGTTGGGCGAAAGTCACGGCAGTTGAGGCTGGTGTCAGCTGATTTACTGCGGCTGCCGCGGCGGCCGCGGTACCTTGTTAAGTCGGTGGACCGAGTGCGGGAGGACGGAGTTTGCTGTCCCCTGAGGTTTCCATACCCGGCTTTGCGCACCGCAAGCGTCCTTGGTAGATAAGCCCTCGCCTCGTCTTCCTGCGTGGGGACGCCCGGCTCGTCTCACAGACAACATCGTGAACGGGATGAAGCTGTGACAGGTGAGAGAGCTTTCGAGCCTCTTCTCGGGGAAACCGCGGCGTCGTGCCCGCACCCCGAGGATGGGGTTGGGGTCAGAGGTCACGAGCTCGCCCCTGCCCGGAGCGGCGTCAGCTGTCAGTCAGGTCGCTGCTGCTGGAGCCCTGTCTCTGATGCTTCTGCTGGCCAGGCCCACTGCAGGGCGCCTTTCTCTGGAGAGTGGGATCTCTCCAGAGCGTCTTTGGGCCCCCCTTGCCTGCAATGACATTTGCTGCTGTGACAGTGACTTCAGTCTTGAGATGAAGATACCTTGTCCCACCGAATAATCTAAACGGAATGAGGCGATTAGTGATGTTCGTGTGGTGAATGCTTCTGGGGAATGTGTTTGCTTTGGAGGGTACATGTACCCTGCCCTAGCCTGTTGGCCCTACTCTTTAGTTTGCCTAAGCCACTGATAGATCTGTTAGACCTGTCCTCATCCCTTTTACCTAGGACCTGCTCCAAGAGGATACTTGCTGTTTCACTTACTGATGAGTCCCAGCGTTCTGAGGGTGTATTTGGAGATCACACTGTCCCTCTGTTTTTGGAGACAGGTTTACTATGCAATTCAGGCTGGCCTTGAACTCACTCTAGCCCAGGCTGGCCCTCGAATTCGCAGTGACTGAGCCTCCTGCCTCAGCCTTCCTAGTGCAGGGATTGTACAAGTGCACCTGGCTGATTATAAAAAATTATGTTGTGTGTTTTTTAGCCACTCCTTTTGTCTGCTTCTCAGGTGCTATGCAGAAATTGTTTGTTGTATTCTGAAACGATGTCAGTTTCAGTTGCATCCCAGACTGCATTGTTTTCTCTGTGCTGCTGAATTTAAGGTTTAGTCTAGGAGCAGCTACACATTCCTTGAAATATTTATCATGTGACCAAAAAGGCAAACTATAATGCTTTACCATGTATCTTTCTTATGATTTTATGTAACAGATTGAAATAATCCTTCAGATAATTTCAAGAAGTAGACTGAATTTTTGACATTTTGTTACATAAAAATTCTAATTTGGCACTGTTTTGAGCTTTATAAGAAAACTTGTGACAGTATGGAGGTAGATGGCAGCTCAAAAATTAATATGTTGGGAATGTCTTTGTTATTATGAAGAAAGGAAAACTCCCATGATTTTATCCCAAAGAGCAGATCGTCTTCACTCTTTTTATTTTTATTTTTTTGTTTTTGACAGAACTGGGGATTGAACTCAGACCTTGCACTTACCAGGCAAGTGCTTATTCTACTGAGCCATCTCCCCATCCCCTAGTTTTTCTTATTTCCACATGTTACTATATTTAATATTTTAATTTTCAATTTTAATTTAATTTTTTTTTCTTTTTTGAGACAAGGTCTCACTACTTAGTTCAGGCTCCCTTGTACTCAATATGTAGCTCAGGCTGGCCTCAAACTCACTATATCCTTCTGCCTCAGCCTTTCGAGTGCTGGGATTACAGGTGTATGCCACCACACTCAGAGTCTGGCTGGTTTTTACCTTGCGTGTTATCTGTAAAATTAAATTTTGAGGTAGTGAACCTTATGTCTTTTTTTAGTTATTTTGTGATAAAGGTAGGATATTTATCTTTAGTGGTGTGCTGTTAGCAGTGAGTCCTGGAAGCTTTTTTTGGGCTTCAAGTACAGAGGATTGATTGATTTTATTCAAGTCACTGATTAACATTGGGCTGTTGAAAGCCTCTCACTCGCTTTTTCTTTTCTTCATTCATTGCCTTCTGTTTCCACATCCTTATGTGTTTTCTTACTCATCAGCTCAGTGATGCGAAAATTCCAGGGTGTGTGTGTGTGTGTGTGTGTGTGTGTGTGTGTGTAATGTACATCTTTCTGTTTGTGTTATTTAATGTATATTGCTTTGAGTGCTCACATTTTAAACTTACAGAGAAAATGATGTACTATATATCAGATTAATTATTCTTTTCCTGCTTTTTTTCCCTTTTTTTGTGTTGTTCCTTGTTTCTAGTACTGCATTGCATTTTACTTCTCTGTTGTTTATAACCACCAATGTCATCATTATTCTCTTAGCATGATAGATAGAATTGTGATAAACATACCGTGTAGACTTCTAGTAGCTTTTTGAAGATACGTATCCATAATTGTATTGTCATTTGTTTGTTTATTTGTATGATATCCCCCCCCCCCCCCAACTCAGGCTGCCTTAAGGGCAGGTCTGGTAATGCAGGTGGAGATGGGCATTAAAGAGGTGGTATCTTGTGCCTGAATGCATTTGCATGAGCAGGGTCTTGAACAACTGAGCTAATGGGCAGGCCCCCTGTTTGTTCATTTATTTAGAGTTGATGTCTCTGCCATTGAGAACTTACTGTGTAGCGTAGGCTATTCTCAAACTCACTGCATCTGCCTCCCAAGTGCTACATTTGGGATTCTTAATCATGCAGTATTGTAAATTTGGTTGAAGCAGTGCAGGTTATATTCCAAAACAAGCTACAGTACTCTGTAGTCCTATGAGGTAGTCCATGGGGATTCCTGTATTCTTACATCCCCATCATTGCTTGGTGTTACTCAGTGCACTTGTTTTTTTTTTTAACAGCCTAATTGATACAAAATGAAATCTCATTTTAAATTACATTTCATTGTTACTGATGACTTGGAACATTTTCTCATCTGTTGTACTTTTTGGCCTTTTTTTGAAATTGCCTGTTCATTTCCTTATCAATTTTCAATTGCGCTTCAAGTCTTAGTCTGTGTTTTGCTGCTAACAATACGGTACAGAACTACATGTTTATTTATTTATTTTTTTTTTTTGAGACAGGGTTTGACTTAATAGTACAGGCTGACTTCAAACTTTCTATGTAACCAGGCTGGCCTAAAACTCCTGACCATCCTCCTGCTTCAGCCTGCCAAGTGCTGGGGTTACAAGCATGTGCTACCATACCTGGCTTAGGTGTACTTTAATTCAAAGAAGTTCATGTTGGCTCTAAGATCTGGAGGTCTACATGTGAAGGGCATGTCTGGTGTTCACTTTCTTGCTGTGCTTTGAGACCAGAAGTGCAAACGTGTACATATTCCTGTGGATGTGCATATGTATGTTCTCTGGTCTGTCTTTTAAGCCACTAGTATTCAATCATTCTGCTCCATCCTGATAGTATTATTTTATCCTAGTAACTTTCCAGGTTGCTGACTCAAAACTCCATAGTGAGATTAAATGGTCACTTCTTTAATCCCTCACAGAGAAGATTAAATTGTAACACATAAACTTTGGGGGGGGGGGCACATTCAAACCAAATTCCACTCATGGAACAAATGAATTTCCTCTTCATTTTGGTTTGGCTCATTGAGACAGCATCTTGCTGTGTAGTTCAAGGTGGTCTTGAATTCACTAGGTAGCCCAGGCTGGCCTGGAACTGAAGCACTCCTCCTGCTTCAGCCTCCTTAGTGCTGATATTACAGGCTTGAGTCCCCATCCTGGCTACAAACTCCTCTTTTTGATTTGCAGAAGTTCTTTTTATTTCCTAGATATTAATTCTTTTTGTATTCATGTATCTCTGTTCTCAATCCTTTTTTATTTTTTTGTGGAACCAGGGATTGAACTCAGATACTTGTGCTTGCCAGGGAAGCACTTATTATACTGAGCCATCTCCCCAACTCCACTGTTTTCAGTCTTGTCATTTGTAAGTAACGTTGTCATGATATCTTTTATTCAACAGATAACTTTTAATTTTGATATAATACATTCCCCCATAGCAATTTGGAGGTTTTATTTTACAAATCTTTTCCTAGTTCTATGTAGAAAATTACTCTTATGTATTATTAATTTCCTATCTGTGTATCCATATCTTTATAGTTTTTGAGGCAAGGTCTTGTAGTTTTGCCTTGCCTCAAATTCACTATGTAGCCCAGGCTTACCTTGAATTTGCAGTGATCCTTCTGCCTCAGCCTCCCTTGTGAGTTTATAGATGTGCACTATCATACCTGACCATAGTTGCTTTTTAAACTTGTAGATCTTCAATATATCCAGAGTCTAACCTTTTTTTTTTTTTTTTAATGTGTTTAGTACGGGGTCTGCGGGGTCTCGCTACACAGATCGGACTTGCAGTGATCCTCCTGTTTTCAGCCTCCCAAGTGCAGTGATCCTCCTGTTTTCAGCCTCCCAAGTGCTAGCATTACAGGCATGCACCACCATGCCCAGTCTCAATTGCTGTCTCAGGGTGCCCCAGGGGCGGGGCTGGCACAGTAGGTTTGGGGATCAAACCCCAGTCCTTGCTTTTCTGCCTTAAGCAGGAGCTTTAATGCGCTGAGCTATCTGGCCGGCCCTGAAGAGTTTCACCTTTTGTATGTCACAAGTTTGTAAGCCAGTTTCATTTCTATATGGTGTGCCAATTTTCCTCCTGTCATTCTTTTTCCCACAGGTAGTGAAACTTATTGTAGAAATTCTCATGCATACTCTGAACACTGGGTCTTATTACTTTGATTTATTTGTCTTTTCCTGCTCTTGAATCAGGGTATGGTTCTGTAGTATATTTTTTCCTTGAAAAAGTAGTGAATAATTCTTACCATTTAGTTTTTAGCTTTAGTTTGATAGAATTCTAGATTCACAGGAAGTTTTAAAAAATAGCAGGGAGGTGTGGTTTCCCCCAGTGGCTATACTTTCTGTAGACCCACCTAACTTCATGTAATAGTCCCTTTTTTTTTTTTTTATTTTTTCCTTTTGAAACAAGGTCTTTTTTTTTTTTTTTGTTTTTGAATCAAGGTCTTATTAAAGAGCTCAGGCGACCTTGAGCACGTTGTAGCTCAGGCTGGTCTCCAACTCATGATGATCCTCCTGCCTCAGCCTACTGAGCACTGGGATTACAGTCATGTGCCACCACCCCTGGCTAATAGTCACATCTTGAACAACTATAAGTACAGTATCAAAACCAAGAAATTTGACATTGTACAATTCCTGTGTATATTTTTGTAGCCACTGCTGCAGTGAAGGTAGAGAACTACTTCATTACTACAAAGATTTTCCTCAAGTTGCATTGGCTTGTCTTTCTGCTATCTTCTCTAACCTCTGATTATCACTACTCAGTTCTTTTTCTCTATAATCTTGTCATCATAGGAATACTATATAAATGACATATAGTATGCGGTATTTTCTAGTTGGATTCATGTAAATTGTTGAATGAGACAGTTCTTGAGATTTGTCCAAACTGTTGCGTATGTCAGTAGTTCTTTCTTAATTGTTAACTAGTATTCCACAGTACATAGTACCCTGGTGTTTACTGGGAAATTAAGGCTGTCTGTAAGTTTTTGGCTATTACAAATAATGTTGCTGTGCGAATTCTGGTAGTTTTTTGAAGGAATATAAATTTCCATTTTTTTTTTTTTTCTGGGGCAAATGCCCAGGAATGTGACTGCTATATAATGTGGTAAGCGTACCATATGTTTAGTTTTTGAAGAAGCTGCTGAAGCGTTTTTCTGCATGCTATACCGTTTTACATTTGTACCAGCAGTGCATGAGAGAATCCATTCTTGGCAGCCTTATCTGCATTTGGTACTGTAATTGTGTTTTAATTTACCTGTCCTATTAGGTGTATAATGGTATCTTGTTGTGGCTTTAATATATTATCTGAAAGTAATTTTAGTGTTTGTGGGTGGCTTAGTCATTGCTGAGATGAAATCCCTCACATTCACAAATTAAAAGATGAGAGCTTTATTTTGGCTTTTGTTTTGTTCCCAGTTACCTGGTTCCAAGGCAGGAAGGCTGGTGGAAGGGTTAGCAGAGGCAAGCTCTTCACCGCAGGGCAGCCAGGAAGCAGAGTGATGAGCTGGTCAGGGAGGGAGGTGCTTTGACTCTTCTGACCAGGCTTCAGCTCCTATAGCTGTAAGCTTTCCTAATGGATATGAGTAAGCCAATTACTTGTTTGAAATCCTACCTCTGAGCACATCTTGGATCTAAGCTGTAATATAGAGTTCTGTGTAGAACTATAACGTGCCTTTATTCCGGTGTTATCCATTGTATATCAATATAGCTTTTGTTGTTGTTGTTAAAGTTGGAGAAGTTTGTGTGTTTTGTTTCTATTTGTGCACATAATTGTTATGCTTATAAAGAATTAAGGGATGTTTGTTTTTGTTTATTTTTTTGAGACAGGGTCTGGCTATGTAGCTCAGACTGGCTTTAACTCACAGAGATCCTCATGCCTCAGTCTCCCAAGTGCTGGGGTTACAGGTGTGTGCCACCATGCCCAGGCAAATCAATGGTTTTATATATGCACCTTGTCTGTCTGTCTGTCTGTCTTTCTTTCTTTCTTGTTTTTTTCTGTTGGATACTGGAACTCAAATTCAGGTCTTGCACTTGCCAGCCAGGTGCTCTGCCCTTGAGCATTGAGTACATCTAGCTTTGATCATAAGTTGAGTCCACTGTCAGCAGGAGTGGTAGAATCCATTTGTATTATAAACATGAGTACTCTTTGTGTTCCCACTTATAGGTGCTATCCTGGTAGTATGAACCTAGAATTTGAATTTCATACAGATCGTCCATTTGTCTTATACTTAGCTACTTGGTTGACATGAGACATTTTGTTGGAGCAAAATCTACTTTATGATTGTATTCAGGAAATTCATAAAGTCCAATTAGGGGTGGGTTTTATTTTAAGACAGTCTTATTATGTATTTCAGGCTGAATACACTTTGTAGTCCATGCTGCCTTTGAGCTCAAAAATCTTCCTGCCTCAACTTCCCAAATGCTTGTATCTATCACCATGCCTGGCTTCCAAGTAGATTTTTTATTTCTTCCATTAAATACTATACCGGCTATATGTTGTATATAAATTTAACTATTTTAAGTAAAATTATCTTTTACAAAAAGTATACTTTATTTTTCTGGTAGTTGTTGGATTAGGGGGAGCTTATGATGAATCATAAAATGTTAGGCCCTGCCTGGGTAAGGGCAGATAAAATGTGTGAATTGCCAAGGATTATTCTCTGGGCACTTTTAAAGTAGAACATTTTTGTGTAAACATGACTTTTAAACCACTGTCCTCCATTCAGCCTAGCTTGGCCCTTCCAGCTCACTGAAGCTATTTTCCTCATTTCAATGCACACTTTTCTCTTTGAATGTTGATACATGCTCAGTGCTGACGCAGGAAGAATGATCCAGTTGCCTTCTGTTTTGTCATTCAGGTTTATTTGGCCATCTTCCTTGGAGCATTTTTTTTCTTCTGGTTATTCCAAATGCAAATAAATAATATAAATTACCATTAACAGGAGTGAAAAGTTTACATTAATAAATCATTTTATTACTAAGAAGCACTCATTTGTAATTCATTAAGAGGCCTTAGTATATTACTTAAGTCAGCTAACTTACTTATAGGTCCTCAGACATGTTTTCCTGTGTATGTATCACATATAGAGTAACAGAAGCTGGGAAGATTGTGTAAACACCTGCCTGTCAAGCATACAGTCCAAGTTTGATTCCTCGCACCCCCTCAAAAAATAAAGACAGAAGCAGAAAAATAGACAAAAGCTGCCAAAGAAGTTAAAAAAAATAGTAACATGTCAATGAGGATTTGATTAAGGAAATGTGTATTGTATAATTGGTGACATTATTATAGAAAAAGTAATTGATAAATTTTTCTGCAAAATCCAGAGCCTGCAGAATTAAGATATACTTTAATGTGCTGATGAGTACAACTTTTTCAAGGCTGGGGAAAACATTTCATTTGTTAGTTTGTTCATTTATGTAGCAAGTATTTGGATATCTCCTATATGGAAGAAATTTAGGTACTGTGAATACAACAAAGAACAAAGCAAACACTATGCTTTACCTTTGTGGTGTTGACATTATAGCTGGAGAGACAGGTGATAATTCTTTTTGAAATAGGATCTTACTATGTAGTTCAGGCTGGCCTTACACTCACTATGTTGCCCAGACTGATCCTCCTGCCTCATCCTCCTGCGTGCCAGGATTACAGGCATGCACCACCATGCCCAGAAAGTTCTCAATATGCTTTGAAGTTTGAGCCAGCCAGTAGAGTTTGCTTTCAAGAGTCTGTGGAATGTGTGCATTAGAGAGGAATTACAAATTACTGTAGGATTTTGGTCTTGGAGCTGTGAAAATGGAAGTGTCAGAGAGAGGAAGGCCTGGGGAGATGGCCAGCTGCCACTTTTGGACCTGTCTACTTTGAGCAGCTTATTAGCTGTGCAGAGGAGGTATTGAGTAGGCAGGTGGACATATGAGTCTGGAATTCAAGGAGAGTGCTAAGCTTTAAAGTGCAGGAGCTATCCATGTGTGAGTGGTGTTTAAAACTGGGAGTTGGGATCATTGAAGGATGTGGGAATGTCCCTAGAGAAGTCCAAGGGCAAAGCTCTGGGTATGTGAACATTTGAAGATTGGTGAAAAGAAAAGAAAAGAAAAAGCCAGTCATGGTGGTTCATGCTTATAATTCTAGCATGCCAGAGGCTGAGTTGGGGTTGCAAGTTCATGCCCAACCTGTGCAATTTAAAGAATTTTTTTTTAATGCAAGACCTGTGTACAAAATAAAGAAGAGGCTAAGTAAAGAACTGTTTCAAGGAGAATAAACTATGTCCAGTGATGCCTGTAGGTCAAGCAAAAAGGTTAGAACCTGCCATTAGATTTAGCAATGGGGAGGACATTCGACATCCTCTCAGGAATAGTTTATGAGACAGGTAGACCACAGCACTTTCTATAGGCTGTAAGCAGGAAGATTATGTCATCAGTTAGAAAATACTCTAACTGGAGGGAAAGTGGTGTTTCCTCAAGGTTTATAATCAGTAAGTGAGAGGGCAAGATTCTTCCCTTTGCATGACAGTTTTGTCCCCAGCTGCACATTTGTACTACTTTTTATTAGTGTAATATGTAATAGTTGCATTCATTTTGGTACATTGTGTATAAGACATATATATGATATGTTGATCACTTTTGACCTTTTTTTCTTTTCTGCTCTCTGCCCATTCACCAGCCTGCTTTCCATCTTTAAAAAGTCTGCCTGGGCTTGGGCGATAGCTTGGCTAAGCACCTGCTTGACAAGCACAAGGACCTGGGATTTGATTCCTGGTGCTGGATGCCATGCCAACCCTGGAAGCCCCAGTGCACAGAGCTGACCACTAAAACTGGGTGTGGTGGCACATTCTGTAATCCCTGCATTGGGGAGGCTGAGACAGGAGGATCTCTATGAATCTGAGCTTCACAGCGAGATCCTGTTTTTTTTTTTTTTTGTGGAATTGGGGATTGAACTCATGCCCTTGCACTTGCCAGGGAAGCGATTATTCCACTGAGCCATCTCCCTGGCCCCTAAATAAATATTTTTAAAAGTCTGCCCTTTAGTTTCCTTCTGTCCTTTATTTTATTCATTTATTAATATTTTAGTTTTTTCATATAAGATAAACCATGTATTATTTTAACTTTTGTATATGACTTATTTTATTTAACATTATGGTCTCAAGTTGTATCATTTTCCTGCAAAGAAAAGACAAGATTTCATTCTTCACTGCTGAAACTGTCCTATTGTGTTTATATATATATCACATTTTCTTTATCCATTTGTCTGTTGATGAGCATCTAGGCTGTTTTCAGGCTTAGTTATTGTAAATTACACTGCTATGAACATAGGTATTCCCCAGGCTGGTGACAGACACCTGTAAATCCAGTACTTGGGAGGCTGAGTCTGGAGGATTGCTGGAAGTTCAAGGTCAGCTACCTAATGAATTCTGGGCCAGCCTGAACTACATTTTTTGAGACTCTGTCTCAAAAAATAAAGGGGGGGAAAAAAAGCAAAACAAAAACATGGATATACATGTGTTACTTAACTCTCTCAGGAGACATAGCCGGGGCATTTTAGAAGTTTGATAGCAGTATGAGAAAAAAAGTAGAAATAAATGGAGATTTTGGGGAGATGAGAGATGGACAAGAAAAAAAAATTGAAGTTTGTTCTTCCAAATGAAATCTTTTCTCTCTAAAGTGTAAGTAATAGGTGGTGGGAATAGTTGCTTTTAGCTTAATCAGTAACCTTTGAAGTTGATGCTAGGATTTTATTGAGGATTTTTGCATCTATGTTCATGAGTGAGATTGGCCTGTAGTTCTCTTTTTTAGTTGTGTCTTTCCCTGGTTTTGGTATCAGTATAATACTTGTCTCCAGGAATGATTTTGGGAGAACTGTTTCCTTTTCAATTTCATTGAAGAGTTTGTGGAGTGTAGGGATTATATCTTCTGTAAATTTCTTACAGAATTCAACTGTGAATCCATCAGGACCTGGACTTTTCTTTGTCGGCAAGCTTTTTATTACATTTCGTATTTTGTTGGCTGTTATTGGTTTATTGAGAGTTGCTCTATCTTCTTGATTCAGTTTTGGTAATTTGTACCTTTCTAGGAATCTGTCCATTTCATCTGTGTCTTCTATTCTGTGGGTGTAAAGATTCTCGAAGTAGCTATTGATAATCTTCTGAATTTCCGCTGGGTCTGTGGTGATTACACCCTTTTCATTCCTTATTGCTTGTATTTGAATTTTTTCTTTCCTCTTTTTGATGAGGTTAGCTAGTGGCTTATCAATGTTATTTAATTTTTCAAAGAACTAGCTTTTTGATTTGTTCATTCTTTGAACTGTTTTCTTTGTGTCAATTGAATTAATTTCTGCTCTAATCTATGATTTCTCCTTGCCTTTGCGCTCTGGGTTTGATTTGCTTTTCCTTTTCTCGATGTTGGAGGTGTCACTTTAGTGTGTCTATTTGTTCCCGTTCTGTTTTCCTAATGTGTGAGTTCATAGCTATTATTTTCCCTCTAAGAACTGCTTTCATCGCATCCCATAAATTCTGATAAGTTGTGGTTGAATTCTCATTGAATTGTAGATATTGTTGAATTTCTTGTTTAATTTCATCAGTAACCTATTGATTGCTGCGTAGGGTGTTGTTTAATTTCCATGTATTTAGGGACTTTTGCTGGTTTCTTTTGTCATTTATTTCCAGTTTCACTGCACTGTGGTCAGATAATACTCATGGGGTAATTTCTGTTTTCTTGCATATACTTAAGCATGACCTACGGACCAGTATGTGGTCTATTTTAGAGAATGGCCCAAGTTGATGCAGATTGGCAGTGGGTAGAGAGACCCTGCATGGGAGAATTCAGACAGCCTAATAGCAGCTTCGGAAATTCAATTTTTTAAAATTTTTTATTATTTTGGCATTTTGAAGGAGGGTCTTGCTATGTAGTTCAGGCTGGCCTTCAACTCACTTTGTAGCCCAGGCTGGTCTCCAACTTTCAGTGATCCTCCTCTGGCCTCAGTCTCCTGAGTGCTGGGATTACAGGTATGTACCACCATGCACGGTTTTGGGATGGCATGAGATACTGGGGATCAAATCCTGGTCCTTGCACTTGCCAGATGGGCATTTAGACCACTGGGCTATCCCTAGCCCCTGCTTTATAAATTTAAATCATGATTTATATTCCCCAAAATCTATGAATCACTTTTAAAAATGCGATCTATTTCTGACCAGGTAGCTCTATGGTTTTGCAAAATCTTTAACTCATGCTTAGGGCTATTTCAGCAGTAAGAAATAAGTGTAGTCCCATTATCCGCTGTTGTTCATGTTCTTTTGAAACTGAGTACTGGAACTTCCTGTAGCAAAGCAACCTTAACATGTCAGTTTCATCAACAGTATATACATATTTTTGCCACCAAAATAAATATAAGCTAGTCAGGTGCTTAAGTGTTCAGAAGGTTTTGTCCCATTAACACCCATTGATTGGAGCAACTTTGTTTTGAGAAAGGATCTGAGTGCTGTAATTTCTTCCCCTCCCCTCTCCTTCTTTCCTTCCTTTCTTTCTTGAGCGTTGCAATTTCCTCAGTGTGCATTATGACCTGGCTATTTCACTAGATTATAATAAACAAAGGCACTGGTTTTCTTCATGTGTTCAATAAATTGGTGGCAAAGGTATAAGCAAAAATGGAATTTGTAATCATAATGAGAATTGCCTTTGTCATATCCTGTGATCTTGTTTGGGATACACTTTTCTATGAGAATTTGAATAAAGTTTTGCAAACTTTTTTTTTTTTTTTTTTTATCTTTTTAAGACAAGATTTTGTTAAGCAGTTCAGTCTGTCCTTGAATTCAACAGTGATCCTCCTGCCTCAGCCTCCCAGGTGCTGGGATTACAGGTGTGTAATCCATGCCTGTCACATTTTCTGCTTTTTATTGCTTCTGTGACAAGTGTGTTTAGCTATTTACTGTTTACTCTCTGCTTCCCTTATTACCCATTGGTAAGTGGGTAGCTACAGCTTATTAGTGCAGGCCTGTTATTTGTTCATGTTTACCTGTTCTCCTAAGGGAAAGCTAGGGCTTGTTTTTGTTCTGCAAGTCACAGGTGGCCTGCTTGGTGCATAGGAAGAACATGGTCTCGAACTGTGTCAATGGTTTTGTGAAAATGCCTGTAGTTCTATGATAGAAACACATTTGGCTTTTGCATTTGTGAGTTAGAAAAATAATATGGAGAAATTAATATTGTCTGATGTTTGAGTTTTCTTTTTTAAGTCAAGTTTATTGGTATATTGTAGGTATAATGTATGATCACATTCATTGTAGGAAATCTGTACCTGTGCATACTATGTCTTGATTCTTTGTTTTTCCCATTCAACTACTTGCCCTTCAGCCTCTCTTCCCCTATTTATGTACAAAATGTTCTCACTTTTTTTCTTCTTTTTTCTTTTCTGACTTCTCCCTTCCTAGTTCCCCTTCCCCTTTCCATTTGAAGATTTTCTTCCTATTGATTTTTCAAATATAATCTTAAGTGTTTTATAGGTTTTTTTGTTTCTTTTGAGATAGGTGCCTGCTAGGGTTTGTTTCTGGATGTTCCCCCAAAGCCTTTTTTTGGAGGTGGCTGAATCTAGAGTTTGTGATTGATTCATGGTTCAGTGCTGGGATGAAGGGTGCAGGAATTAAGGATGGGTGATTGCTAGGATCAGTCCACTCATGGGGTTGGCACTGCCCTAGTTCTAGCAGTCTGGATAAGATGAAAGGGGCAGAAAAAGGCTTGTTTCTCTCCTCCCTGGCTTGCTTTTGCTGTCTCCTTTGACCATGAAGAGTTGCCTCTTGGCCATGTGCCACCCTGCATTGGAGCCATCTGATTATAGACTGAAAGCTGTACAAACTGTGAGCTAAATAAGTCTTTCCCCTTTTAACTTTGGGTATCATGTATTTTGTCCCAATATTGAGGGAAAAGTAACTAAGACAGTCCCACTATGTAGTTCAGGCTGGCTGTGAACTCACAGTGCTCCTCCTGTGTGAGCCTCCTGAATGCTGGGATTGCAGGAGTGTGTCGCATGCCAGGCAAGGTGGTTTTTGTTTTTTTCTCTTGATGTTACTGTTACTGTTATTATTATTATTTTGTCTTTTGAGACATGGTCTCACTATGCAGTTCAGGCTGGCCTTGAACTTGCTTTGCAGCACAGGCTGGCCTCCAACTGCAATGATCCTCCTGCCTCAGCCTTCTAAGAGCTGGGATTATACACCTGAGCCACCATTCCTGGCTTTTCCCTGATTATATCATGATGTTATCCTTGGGGAGCACAGAGTGGTTTGAAATAGAATCTTGTAGAAAATAAGTACACACAGAATGTTGAACACTGTGTGTACATCAAGCTTTTGGAAGATGTAGTGAAACCTTGGTTGCAGGACTAGGGAAGGGTGGGATTGGGGACAGGATACTCACAACACAGTACCTAGCATCTGAAAAGAGTATAGGCTAAAGCAAATCCTTGATAAAGTTAACTGTATCTGGAGAACCCTAGAGCTGAGATGTAGCTCAGTGGTAGAGTGCTAAACTTGTATGTACAAGGCCTTGGATTCCATCCCAGCACTGTAAGCAAAACAAAGCATCCCCGAGACCCCAGCAAACCAAAAAGAAAACCCTATGTTATATGCATATGTACACTTTTAAAGCAAAGTAAAAGAACTGGTTAAATTACATTATTCATTATTGATGAACCATATTTTAATGAAAAAACACAAAGGTGGGGAAAGAAACCAGTAAAACCCAGAATTTATGTTGAGAATTAGAACTTCTATTCAACCCAGTCTCTTCCTTTTTTGCTCTTTTCAGGGTGGTCATTATTACTATTTTATTTTAAGAAATATTTTAATTATGCACATGGGTACCTGTACTCCTGTGTGTGTGCACGCATATGTGTGTGTAGGAGATTGTCTTACATACTGTAGTGTTCCATCTTATGGCTTTATTGTAATTTATTTAATTCATCCTCAAATGATGGATGTTGATCTTTCCATGAACCCTTTCATATTAGAGAAATTCTTAAACATACATAAATAGAATAGTTGTGTGGCTGCTGTTGTACTAAAAATAATTTCAATACTTTTTTCCACAGTTGGGTTCCCCAGCGAGCAGACTTGTGATAGAAATTAGTACTCAGATTTGTCAGGCAGTGTTCTTGGGAACGGCTCCCAGGTTTGTGCAAGGGTAGAAGCTGTGTAGTGATGAGTCTCAGAGGAGTCTCAGTCTACCCTGGGGCAGTTGTATAGCTAGAATGTTGAGAGCTGGGCCTTTTGTATCTTTGCGTTGGCTGTGAGATGTCCTATGATGAAAGGAAAAAACACAGCCATCTGTGTTTGGCTGAGGGACTCCTCAGTGGTGCTGACAGCGGACCCTGTGAGTCCTTCACTCCTGAAGGAGAACCCTTTTCATCTACCTCCCTTCCCTCTCTCAAGTGCCAATCCCCAACATTTTGTAATTTTACCTGGAAGCACTACAGTTGTGCTTATCTTTTAGTGCCTAATGTGCTTTGGTAAATTCTTGATTAATTAGATTGCCTGGAAAATAAATTTTGTTTGTAAATGGGATTTTGTGGTGAAGACATTATAGAATAGTGAAGAAAGTTTCATTAAGAGGCAGAACTTTGTGTGCCTCTCAGCTCCATGCCTTTAAGAGAAGTCTTAAGACTGCCCACCAAAGTAAAAACCCTATAGGATAATTGTGAGCCAATATTCTCTCCATTCTAGATTGGGAAGCCAGGTTTTTTTTTTCCAATTACAAAAGACTTTCTTTTTTAAATGATTAAATATAAAAAGAGCAAAACATCAGGAGGGCAAACCCTTATTTCCTGTACTTCTGAAATGGCTTGGCAGAGGCTTGTTACATTCTTGCTGTTCATGAGGAATACATTTTGCTGAATTCTGTGGTGTCCTTTCTGTATTGTCTGTTACAATTTCTTTAAGTCTAAATTAGCCTCTTCTTCTGTAAAGCTTCCTTTATGCTGTCTTTGTCTTTGCTTCTTACCTCTGTGCTTTTCTCTTCTGTCCTTTATCACTTAGCTCAGACAGGAATATTCTTCCTGCTTATGCACTTAAATATTTCACCAGTCCCTATAATTTATTGTTCTGTTGTAATGTCCTACATTTTTCTTTTTCTTTCTAATCCTTATCATTTTGAGTATGCTTTTTGTCACTGTAAATCCAGGCTTATTACAGTAGCATCATATTTGGTTTCTCTGTGTTAATACAACCTTCCCAGGACTATATTTGCAGTAGAGTTAGCAAATTACTTCTGCTACTTAGGTAGCTACTTACTGGACCATTACATCTCTTTACAGTTTTTTTCAGCTGAAGATAGAGGTAAAATTTTATAATAGTATTTTCTCCCTTCCCAAAGCCTTAAGTTAGTAAATTTTAATCAAGCATAAAATAATTTCCTCTTATGTATTAGAATTTGTATTATGACTCCCATGTGTATCAGTATCATAATAGTAATGCTCATCTTTTACTTAGAGAACTTTTAGTATTTAAAATGCTTTTTCTTTTCTTTTATCATCAGAGTACCTTTGTGTAAAATGTGTATCAAAATTTGTGTGGTGTTCTTATCAATTTGGTGTGTTGATAAACCAATTTCTATCTATACTATCTCTAAAGTAGCTTTCACATCCACATTATTGTTACCATTTGTTCTCTTCTTAGCAATAATAAGCTTTGTAATGAATTTTTAAAGATATCCTGTGTGGCCAACTCTGTTAATACTTTGTTCTGTGACACTGTGGTGGTGAATATATAGATTGCAATTCATAGGCTTAGGGAGCTTACAGAGCAGTGAGGCACGGGCTTTGCTGGGCAGCCTCAGTGCCAGATCACTTGCTGGGCCTCTGGGAGGCTCTGGGTTCATTCCACAGAACTGAAAGAAAAGAACAAGGACAGCAACAGCAACAGCAATGACAATGAGAACAACAGAATGGCTTAGAGAGAAAGCTATTGCCAGAATAAAGTAGTGAGATTTAAATAAGTTTTGGGGATCGTAATTTGGCTTCTAACTTGTAGGCTTACCCTTCACTGCTGACTTACAGCTAAAGTAAGCTTTCTTTTTCTTTTGTTGTGTTTTCTTTTTCTTTTTTTTTTTTTTTTCTTTTTTGGTAGAACCGGGGATTGAACTTGGGTCCTTGTGCTTGCCAGGCAAGCATTTATTCTACTGAGCCATCTCCCCGGCCCTTTTGTTGTGTTTTTGAGACAGGGTCTTGCTTTATAGTCCAGGCTTTCCTTGAACTCACTGTGTAGCGCAGACTGGTCTTGAGTTGGTGGACCCAGTAAAATCTAGGTTAGGGAATCCAACATTTGTGTTTCCGTATGTCTTGAGACTTTGTTCATATTTTCTTTTTTTAAATGTATTTATTACAGGATCTACAGGGTTTCACTATACACAGATCAGACTTGCAGTGATCCTCCTATTTTCAGCCTTCCAAGAGCTGGGATGAGATAATACCACTCCCAGTCTCAGTTGCTGTCTCAGTGTGCCCCAGGGGTGGGGCTGGCAAGACACAAAAGGATCGAACCTGGTCCCTGCAGCCTGCCTGAGCAGGCACTTTAGCCTCCTAAGCTATCTTGCTGGCCTAAGACTTTGTTCATATTCTGTGGTAATTGCTTGTTTGTATAGTGCATAAGTCCCACTGGATAATTGAATTGTGTTTGTTTTATTATTTGGCTTAATACCTTAAACCTAATTGCCCTAAATGTTATAGATCCAAAATAAAAACTTGGGTAGTGCTACTTAGTGCACATACATTATTGTTATGGGATCAGATTTTAATTTGAAGGCAATTTCAGTGTTGAGGTAGAAGTTTGTTACGTTTCTCATAATTGGCATTTCACACTGCATAATTGCATAATTCGAATTGTGTTTGCTAAGCAGTACTTTTGTATTGTGACAGAAAGTCATTGAAAGAAGTTGTCCTGTGGAAAAGTCCGGCTTTACTAAATATTACTTGGCAATGCTGAAAGAAACCAGTAAGCAGAATGTGAAGAAGTTGCAGTATGTGTGCACTCTTTTTTTCAGTATTAGGGATTTAACTCAGGTCCTTTGTACTAAGTTATGTCCTCATCCCTTTTTCAGTTTTTAACTTTGAGACAGTCTTGTTAAGTTGCCCAGGCTGGTCTCAGACTTGTGATTCTCCCAGAAAACAAACTGTGTGTGTGTGTGTGTGTGTGTGTGTGTGTAAGAAATGTTGCTGAGCATCTTCAATGTGTTAGATATCATGTTTTTACATTACATATATGGTCTCTCAGTCTCCATAGCTGACTTCATAGCTTTCTGACAAGATCTACTACTGTCCATCCTTTACACCTAGAGAAACTGAGATCTTGAATTGTGGTGTTGAGATTACAAAGGAGAGCCAGGTTTTATTATTATTATTATTATTTAAAATTAAAAAAAAATGTTTATTTGGTACAAGGTCTCACTATGTAGCTTGGCTCATAGTGATCCTCCTGTCTCAACCTCCCCAGTGCTGGGATTACACGTGTGTGCCACCATGCCCAGTTTTGTGGCCAGTACAGTGTCCAAAGTACTGGGTCCGGCAAGGCATGCAATAGCAGGGATTGAACCCAGGTCCTTGTGTTTGCCAGGCAGACACTTATACCATTGAGCTATCTTCTCAGTCTCCCACATCTTATTGTAAGTTAAATATTATTTTAGTATTATAGTGCAGTTTTATTATTTCTAGAAAAAGATAACAAATTTGGGGAGATAGAGAAAAAATTAAAATAACTTAAGAGATCATTGAATTTTTATCTTTAAGACTCCTTTATGGTTTGATTTTTTTTTTTTTTTTTTTTTTTTTTAGATGGGATCTTGCTGTGTAGGCTGACCTTGAACTCCAGTGATTTTTTTTCTGTCTTAGTCTTCCAAGTACTGGGATTACAGGTATGGCTACTATGCCTGACTCTAAGTGTAATTTTAAGCCAGATTTTGGTACAAATGAAAATGGAATATTGCTGGTGCTGTTTTTAGAAGCATCTAGTCTTACATGCAGTTTATTTCAAATAGCAGATGATACTGTTGGAAATACTAATAATGGGTTGTTGCTGGGCACACCTGCAAATCTTATCACTTGGGAGGCCGAGACAGGAGGATCACTTTGAGTTTGAGGCCAGGCTGGGCTATGTAGTGAGTCCTCTTGTCAAAATAACATTCTTATCTTGGGGATATAAATTTAAAGAGAGTCTCTTTTTTATTATTATTTTTATTGAAGAACAAATAGCAATGAGACAGTTTCAAGACAAATTAACAGGACAGATTTGATAAATTAATACATTGCAAAATGTTTTCATAATGTTTTGGTGTCGTACAAGGTGCATACATGATATTATACGTACAGGCATTATTATAGCAGATGTCTCTAATCAGTGAATGAAGAGAGTGTAGCTGTATACTTATTTTTTATAGCTGAATTATATCACAGATTCAATAATTAATACTTTCTACCTTGTTATCTCCCTAGTGTTTATACATAGTACTAAAAGTCAACTTAATATCTTGTCCAACCACTGTTAGTGCAAATCTTGCTTCTCATAGAATTATGCAGAAGCATGGCATATTTATCCTAACTGTACTGTTTATACACACATATCATGATCTTCCTTTGTATACCCCCTTTTTTTTTTTGTCTAGACCTGTCAAAGATGGGTACTCCATTGTCATTAAACCAGTTTAGGTGCCTGAACTTGGCGACAAAAGCCAACACAGTCCAGCATTCCACAATAATAGTGAGTTATCTGAAGAAGTTGTTTACTATAGCCTTTTATAGCTCAACTTATTATTATGGCCCCTCATTTTTGGTGTATACCTCATTTTTATACTTTTCTGCTGGATGGTTAAGACCGAGATAGATCAAGACCTATATACTGAAAGATGTAGCTTTTGTTTCTGATGAGGTCAGTGAAGTCCCCTCAGGGTTTATCTTGTTATCCTGTACCTTACTCTGTAGATCCTTTGTGTCGTCCATACAGATGAGTCACGGCCAATGCTTGACCAGTTTGCTGTCAATGAGAGCCTGAGAGAAGGTTTTCTCTCCATGTGACTCTCCCCAGGCACACTATACATCATCAATCTCTTTCTTCTGTGGCTCCATAATCTCCTTGATCAGAAAAATTGGGGCACAACTGAGTTTCATGATGTTACAATACAGGTTTGCCTATGCCCTTAGTCTTCGCTGACCTTGAAAGGCTAGGGCCAAAATGTTGGCTGGCCTTGCAACTCTTCTATTTCTCCAATTTTGATCTGTGAACTTAGGTTGTTGACCATCCAGAAGAAAAGCTAATTAATACCCTGCAGCATATGCCATTCAGTTTGCCCTATCTGACTCTTTTTATGAGAAGAGAAAGTAGGAGGAACTCACAAAAAGAGTCTCTTTCCCAGGTTTCAGCACTTATAACCAAGGACATTCATGACCTTCATTCAGTACTAATTTTGGAGTAAATCTGGTTAAATGGGTTTCTCGGCAGCCATACTCTTTTTAACGCTTAGCACACAGGGAACCAGCCCTGAGCTTTTCTTAGGTCTTTCTATTTATTACTCATTTGGAGCTGTCCCGAGATCTGGAGACCTCATTCTTCACCAGTAGCACAGAAAGTTGAGCAAGACCACAGACGGGAGTTAGGCTACCTGGGCTCATGTCACCTTGTGACTCTGCCTCCATGTCTGTCTGTGAAATAAGGGTGATCATAATGCTTAGCCAATGATTTTTTGATTTATGTGTTTATGTATAATTGATATTATGAGGCTTAATTCATATTATGTATTTATATACTATTTAAAAGACTTCTCAGGACCATGGAATTTCTTTATAACCTCATTTAGTGGTAGTGGAATAGTCTGGACTTTGTGAGAACTGTTTTTGGATTTGGCTTGTCTAAGTTGGGTACGCAGAAGACAAGGTCAGAAGATAGGGTTTGCACCTTTGGCTCTATCCCCTGCTTTTTCTGGTCACAGAGGAGCTAATGCTTATGTCTCATTTTGTGCCCTGCCGACCTGGAAAGATTGTTTTCAGATCTGGAAAGAAATAGTACATGTGAAAATACTTCATGAACTGTTAAGTGCTAAACAAATGTGAATATTGAAATAATTGGTTGTTCATTAACACATTTAAGATTGTGAATGCCTGTGATAAAGACTTGTGTCTAAGTTTTTTTCCCCATTTATGTATTTGGTACAGGGTTACACTTTGCAGCTTGGACACATAGTGATCCTCCTGTATTCAGCATCCCCAGTGCTAGGATTATAGGCATATGCCACCACACCTGGAGTCCTTCTTGGCTCAGTGTGCCCTATGGGTGGGACCTGTGCCAGCAGGGTATACAGGACCAAGGATTGAACCCTGGTCCCTTTGCTTGCCAAGCAGTTGCTTAGCTCGCTGAGCTATCTCACCAGCCCTTGTATCTAAGTTTTAAAGTATCTGAATCTGGGAGCAGATATGAAAAATTATTCATTTTTGTTTGGGAATGGAAAGTTTTTAGTGGCTAAAATGTACTACTAAGTATATACGCTTATTTTTCAGTTGTACATACTGGCTTCATGATAAAGTGGTATAACATACTTTGGTGGGAAATATTGTAATATCTGACATTATCCTTATTACATTTTTAGGTTCTAAAACACAATGGCAGGAAACAGCCTTGTCCTACCCATCGTTCTGTGGGGCCGCAGAGCACCAACACACTGCATCTCAACAGTGCTTTTAACAGATGATGGGGCCACAATCGTAACAGGGTGCCACGACGGACAGATATGTCTCTGGGATCTCTCAGTAGAATTGGAGGTGAGTGTCTGAAATGTCTTATGTACTTTTAAAAATAAGAAGGAGCTACTTATTAGAAATTCATACATGAGGGATTAGAGGTGTAGCTCAGTTATAGAGCTAGCTTAGCATGTGCAAGGCCCTGACTTGGTCCCTAGCCCTGGAAAAAAAAATGTTACGCCAAATAATAGTTGACTTAATAATGCCCAATACATTTTGATTAAAATTCATAGTATGCACATTGGCTACATTATTCTTCAGAATTCATGTCTTCTGGCTCATGTCAATTCTCAAATGTAATATCTAACCTAAGTGGTTTAATATTTATTACATTTAGAATATTCAGAAAGATTATGATTCATTCTTAAAGAGACTTCCAAAAAGATATTAAGAACAGTTTAAAACATTGATACCTTCTAAAGTAAATGCTTTGGAATGCTAAAGCTTTTAATAAAGGATAAAGTTTATTATATTGATTTCTATAATCCTATGTAGTCTATATCTAGGCCCTTGAGTGGATAAAGCAAGGAGAATATGAGTTGGAGACACGTACACACACACACACACACACACGTACACACACGTGATTCCAAAACAGTGTGTATGGCTTAGTCTGCTTTTTTCCTTTCTATATTTGTAACTCCTGTCTTTGATAACAATGCTAAGGAATTTTCTGTGAAAGCGAACAGAGGAAATAGAATGGTAGGTATAGAATGTTGGAAAATGGGTCAAGAAAGTTGATTTTTTTTAAAATACTTTTTCTGATAATAATCTTATTAAGATATATTTAACATCTCCTATAATTCACCACCTTAAAGTTATATATTAAAGTATATATGTTGAGCTGTGCAATCATTATAATTGATTTTAGGACTTCGTGTTACCTCAGAGATAAACCTGTACCCTTTAACTGTCACTCCCAGTTCTTCCATTCTCCTTGTACACACCATAGTCTATCTTGCATTTCTTTGTCTATTCTGGACATGGCATGTAGGTGAAGTCATACACTATAGAATGTGGACTTTTTCTAAGGCTTGCTTTTTTAAATTAACGTAATGTTTTCTAAATTAAAATATTTTTGTTCTGGCCTTGAATCCTACCTCTGCCTCCCAGTGCTAGGTTTATAGGTGTGCATCGCCAGGTCTAGCCTTTTTGAGACAGGGTCTCACTATGCAGTTAGGCTGGTCTTGAGCTCTCAGTGATCCTCCTGACTTAGCCTCCCGAGAGCTGGGATTACGAGCATGCTCCTCCTGGCTCTGTTAGCTATTTTAAAATTGGCTAGTTTCTTTTTTTTTAATGAATTATTACAATTCTTTATGTATCCTGGATACAAATTTTTTAACAGCTATATGATTTGCAGATATTTTCTTTCATTTTTGGATGGTCTTTTTTGATTGTTTTCTTTGATGCACAAACTTTTAGTTTGATGAAGTCTGTGTTTTCTTTGTCATATTTAAGAAACAATTGCAAATTTAAGGTGACAAATATTTACCTTGTCTTTTTTTCCTAGGTTTTAAAGTTTTACTTCTGGCTTTGTTCCTGATTTAGAGAGAATGTATTCAGTCTTTGACTTTCAAATATGATGTTAGTCAGGCTTATAGATATCCTTTATCCAGTTGAGCTCATTTCCTTATGTTCTTACTTGGTTGACTTTTTTTTTTTTATTCTGAAAAGTTGGATTTTTTCAAATGCGTTTTCTGCATTTATCAAGATGCAGTTTTGTCTGTTGTTTGATAATGGTGTTGCTGTTTTTTTCAGTAGTGTTTTAGCTGTGTGTACACTGAAGGGGCTGGCAGAAGTGAGTAGTAGTGATTTTTGAGAATATTGTTGATTTTTTTAAGAGGCAGCTGAAGTTTGCAGACATGAGGGGGTAGAATCCAGTGGTAGATTGAAAAGTTTTCCTTATAGCAACAGACATTAATTGCTGTAGTTTCAGGTAGGCTGGTTGTTCTTTGATAGAAACATGGACAGGTGTTGATGCTTCCACTGTTTCTCAAAACATTTGAGGTCCTCAGTTGAGAGTGAGTTTTTTGTGAGGGTGAACAATTGTGGGAGTTGAGAGATAAGATGGAGTGAGTTAGAATGATATGAGGCAGTGAGTGGAGAGAGATGTACTTGAATGAGGTTCTAAAGTTCATTTGTTGAAAGTGAGCTAGGGGAAGAGCTGCTGGAGTTTGAGGAGAAAGAGGCTGTGGAATACCTGGGAGTTTTGAGACCATGAATGGAGTAGAGAAAAGAGGTAGAACTGCTGGATAGCATGCATAAGCCCCTTGATATTAGATGTCATTGACTAAACATGAAAAGTCAGATAGTGGTTTTTTTTGTTCTTATTTTTCAACAACCTTCAGGGAAATCTGAGAGCCAGATTGAACTGGTGTGTGTTTTTCTTGGCAGATATAACAAAGGAACATTTAGGATTTGAGTGTGTGCAGGGCAGTAGTGGAATTAAGTTCATAAGAGGAAGGATAGTGGTTAGTACTGTGATGGTAGGGTAAATCCATTGGAGTTTTTTGTGAGGGTGAAAAATTGTGGGAGTTGAGAGATCAGATGGAGTGAGTTAGAATGATATGGAGCAGTGAGTGGAGAGAGACGTACTTGAATGAGGTTCTAGGGTTCATTTGTTAATGACGATGGAACAGAAAAGCAGGAAAAATGGGACATGTGTAACAGTGAGAGGCTTGTGTGCTCCAAGGTTGTCCAATGATTTTAAATCGCCTGAACTTAAGATAGCAGATATAGTGGAGACTGAGTCAGTGAGCCAAGTGCCAGAATCTTTGAGGAATGAAAGTGAGTGCTTTGGATATTTGTGATGAATACAGTAAGGTAGCTGCTGATTAATGTAAAGATTCAAAAGTGCTAAGGGTTGTATTGGAGGAGGGTTTTTTTTTTTTTTTTTTTTTTTT